>JALIZH010014279.1:0-81086 GCA_030522465.1 Rhipicephalus appendiculatus | reverse complement strand
ATCACCCCCCAAACCAATGGAATGACCGAACGCTTCAACCGCACCCTCGGTGACATGCTATCTATGTACATCTCGTCAGACCACTGAAATTGGGACCGAGTACTACCGTTTATTACGTTCGCCTATAACACCGCCATTCAAAGCACTACAGGGTGCTCCCCTTTTTTCTCCTTTACGGACGCGAACCATCTTGCACTATGGACACCATTCTTGTGTACAGACCTGACGCTTCAGAGTCCACGACTCTATCCCAAGCCGCAACATACGCCGAAGAATGCCGCCAACTGGCACGGTCATTCACAACACAAGACCAAGGGCGTCAGAAGCACCACCACGAAGCATCAACTAACACCACTTCCTACGAACCAGGCTCACTCGTCTGGCTACGTGTCCCCTCTGCTACTCCTGGCCTTTCCACCAAGTTGGTCCCCAAGTACCACTGCCCATATCGTATACTTCAAAAAACATCACCGGTCAACTACCTCATCGAGCCACTGGAACCATCTTCTGACCATCGTCGCCGTGGCCAAGAGATCGTCCACGTGTCCAGACTGAAGCAGTGCTACGACCCTCCCGTGTTTACTGGTCCCTAGGTCGCCAGGATGGCTCCTTATTGCGCGGGGAGTAATTGTACTGAATGTGAATGGCAGACGCTCCGCTAGTACGGAAGACGACGACGACGATCGGTGGCTGTGGTTGTCGCTCACGCACGCGCTCGCGGGTAGCTAGACTTGCCCGATAAAGAGCCTTTCACGAAGCTACGTCTGACCCCTTTCTCGACGTACAACACCCCCATTTTAAATCCTATGCGCAATGTATATTCTTTCCCACTAGTCCGAGGAACAAGCAAAGACAAGTGTAGTCCACATATGTGGACGCTGCGCCTGTATGGGGATATATACCAAGTTTGCTATTGCGTGACGTGACTGTATGACGAAAATAAATGACAAGTGGTAATATGGAAATCGTGACATATCATGTGCAATAGGACTTGCATGCCACGCTCATAGCGCGCTCGCGGCCGTTTCGCTAGCTTGATATACACCAAAATTGGTATTGCGGGACGTGCATGTATAACAAACATAAGTGGCAGGTCCTAGCATGTAAATCAGGACATGCATCTCATGTACAGCATTGTTTGCTCCTTGCTGGCTGCTTCGCATTACATCGATTCCTACAGCGCGTGGGATCTGCTGGTTTTTTAAATGCGAAGCATTTCTTAGCGAACTTCGGCGACTTTGAGCGTATCTATCTAGCCGCCTACGAATTTGTGCTCTCCTGGCCCTATCGGTAATGGGGTTTATACCAAAATTGGTCGCCATAACATGACTATGACAAACATGAATGGCTGGTCATATGATGAGAATCATGACTAACTTGTCATGAAAAGTATGATTTACACGCCATGGCCATAGTGCTCCTGAGGCCGTTTTCTTAACTTGATATATCTAAAAATTGGTACGATGAGACATTGCTGCATGACCAACATAAATGACAGGTGGTAATGTGAAAATCCTGACCTGCATGCCATGTACAACATGATTCACATGCCACGCTCATGGCGCGCTGACGGCCGCTTCGCTAGCTTGATGTACACCAAATTTGGTATTACGTGACGTGACTGTATGACGAACATAAATGTCAAGTGGTAATATGGAAATCATGACTTTTCATGTGCAACATGACTTGCATGCCACGCTTATGGCACGCTCGCGGGCGTTTCGCTAGCTTGATATACACCAAATTTGGTATTCAGCGACGTCATTGTATGACGAGCATAAATTACAAGTGGTAATATGGAAATCGTGATATGTCATGTGCAACATGACTTGCATGCCACGCTCATGTCACTCTCTAGTGGCCGTTTCCCTAGCTTGATATACATCAAATTTTTAAGGTGAAAGCCTTTATTGTCTCATGCTCACGTCCGTCCGTCCCTCTGGCACCCACCGGCGCCCACCTCTGGCACCCCGGCGCCCACCTGGCACCGTGCCCTGGCACGGTGCCAGGTGGGCGCCGGGATGCGCAAACGGACGCCGGTCGCTTTGGACTTTACAGCGCTCGCGCTTTGCTTGTGTAGCGTGCTGTGCCCAACGTCTCTAAATCATGAAAGGAGGGAGACGCGCGCATCAGGTTCAATTCTGACCGACCCCGTCTCAGTGGGCACAGGCGTTCGAGGAACACACTTTGGAATTAACAAAAGTGTCCGTCAATTTAAACGCTGGAACGCGAATGGCGTCTGCACGATGCGCAAAGCGCGAGAATACGAACGCATGCGAAACGGAGGCAGATTGGTCTCGCGTCCCGCTGCGGTTCGAGGTAAAAATTGAGCGAGCATAAGTGGCAGGTGGTAACATGAAAATCTAGGCATGCATGTCATCTACAATGCCATTTACATGCCACGCTCATGGTGCGCTTGCGTCCAGTTCGCTAGCTTGATATACACCAAAATTTGTATTTCGCGACGAGACTGTATGACGAACACAAATGACAGGTCCTAACATGCAAATAATGCCATGCGTATCATGTACAGCATGATTTGCACCTAGCTGGCTGCTTTTTTATGCTTCGGCTTGACTTTTTTGTTCGGTATAGACTAAAGTATCCAGAAGTTCCGATTTAGGCGGGGGCTTGGGTCCCGCTGTGCCGCCAACCTGCTTGCCGGAAGGTTTGTTGTCCCGCTTTCGGCCGAAAGCCGGTTCGCAGTCACGGTCAGCTATCCCGGCCACCACACTCCTGCTATATATACTATACGCGGCTAAGATGTGCTTTCTTGTCTTTCTCTTTCGTTCGCTCTCTCCAGCTCTCTTTCTTTTTCTCTCTGTGTTTTTCTTTGAATCTCATTTTTTCGATCAATCTCTCGCTTTCTCTCTGTCTTTTTCTTCTCTCGCCCATAGCAACGCAATCATATGGTTCCCAAATACGGGTGTTTCAAGAAATGTGTCAAAAATCCACAAAAATCAGGGAAATATGACATTAGCTCGATTTCTTCGCAGTTGCTTCGTCTGGAGCCGCAGGCATCTTAATATTAAGGTGGCTGAAAACATAATTTTGGACAGTAATCAAGAAAGTTACCTTTATTAACTCTTCCCTTAATGGAGATTAGCGGTTACGTTGAATAGAAGAATTGAAATCCTTCATGCGAAGAACCCATTGAAGCTTTGAGATTTAAAAAAAGCGGCATCTATATAGTAATGATTGTGGAATAATGATATTTCATTTCATTTCATTTATTTTACCCTCAATCGCAATAGCTTTACAGAGGGGAGTGGGGTACATAAAATAAACTATAAACAAGAGCAAACATAATAACATCAAAATAATAAAGATTACAATACATATGAATATTCGATGTTAGTCAATACACTGAATGCAAGTGTAAGTATAAGGAAAAAGTACAAAAAAAGAACATAAGGCAAAAAAGTTCAAAACATATATATACACAATATACACTTCACGCGTCATCCCGTAAGTGATATTCAACCGAACGTAGCAGCGAAACCAAAACGCGGGAGAGCGCAACTGCCATATTCTTCTGAGACGTCCAGAATGAGTAAGTGTCGTTATATCAACCATCAACTGACTTCGTCGTGTGGGTGTGTGGGCTGCGCTTGCAATTACAGCACGCATGGGCGCACATAGGTTAACGAACGCGGAAAAGCTGCACCTCTGTAATCGTTATCTTCAACGGTGACGTCATCCTGCTTGTCTGCTTGTTGCGCGCTCATCCGGTGCTTCGGGTTTCGTTGCGCATTTGGATCTCGTTGAAATTCATTGCGCCATAGTAATTACTTGAGGCCGCTTATCTTATATCTAAAAGCTGCGATGGCTTCTTCGCACAAAGAACTTCAAGTCTACCATTTGACATAACCACCTAATTCCACTAATCAAAAAGTCAATGTAACTTTTCTGTGTACTGTCCCAAATGATGTGTTTAGTCATTTCAAGATGCCTGAGCCTACAGAAGTAAATGTGAAAACATCGAACAAATATCGCATTGCCCTGATTTTTGGGGGGCATAGCACACATTCTTCGAAACATCCGGAATGCTTGTTCGGCTACTGCGCCTCGATAGCCGAATGGTTACGACGCTCGTCTTCGGACCGTGGCGGGTTCGAATCGTGCCTCGAAATTTTATCGCGTTTCATTTAATTCTCCTCCTCCTCTCCAATTCACCAAGGAAAATTTTTAACTTAACGTTCGCCTCCCTCCTCCTTCCCGAGTCCATGCCTCAGCACTCCTTGTTTCACTGGGATTACTGTCTCCCAGCCCAGGCTCTAACCACATTCCCCACCACTCTCCATCGCTCTTCTTCGCTCTGGCAGTCTTCGCGTTCTCTCGCACCTGCTCTACTCAGTAGTGGGGCTTGCCCAATTCCTGCGGCGCATACATGACAGAGTTTTTGCGTACACTACCCGGACTTGCTCCATATCTAAAACAGCTCCACTGCTAAAACTGGAATTTTCTGTTTGAGTAGTATGACATGTTCTTCCTTCCGTCATTCCGCAAACACTACGCCCCCCCCCCGCGTCCAGCTTGGGAGTCTGCGGAGTATGTTCACATTAGCATACACTATTGTCCCACGACAGCCATTTCGACACCTGTCATGTTAACAAAAAAGCTGCGACAGCACCAAATTATGGCATGTATATAGGTGCCGTTCATGACCAGGGTTGCCGTTGGTGGCTACTTTGCGCCAAATTGGCTACTTTTCGACCCCGTCTGGCGACAGAAATTTGCAGTTGGCGCCTTGGCTATTTTCTGGCTACTTTTAAAGTGCTGATTTGGTGCATTAAGTAGTCATTTTTTCTCATCTTTGCAGACGAAACACATTGTTTTTAAGCTTTTCTCTCGCTTCAGCGGATGCGTACGGTCGTCCTCCACCCACCAGTAGGCTGATGCGCATCGAGGCCTCCTTACGCGATGCTTACCGCGTCTCCAAATGCGGAGTGGCGAAGTTGCGTGCATGGTGACGAACACGTGGCCAGCTCGGTGCTCAAGCTTCCCGCCATCTATTGTGATGCTACGCGCAAGTTTTACGAATTATTCTGATGAGCAGTGTGTGTTCTCGTGTAAACTTGGGAAAACAGACATCTGTAACAAAATTTAGCCGGCCTGTTCATCCACAACCAGAATTTGGTCTGCAGCTTCAACGAAAATCTTTTTCAACTTTACATGTTCCTTCTGATTTGCTGGCTCGAACATTCTATTATAACATTGTGTCTGGCAAGAACTTATATTTTCTACATAAAATACGTGCACGCGTAATCAATTTGTCGTAATTCGTTCACTTAATTTATTTCCAACTTATCGTTGGCTTTCTATGCTCTTACTTATTCAAAATGGTATTATTAATTGACGAATGCTAAAGAATCTGCTCATAATACCACTTCTGTTCCACTTGGCTACAAATTTGGCGATAATATTAAATGGCATGGCTACTTTTGGCTACTTTTGGCTTGATATCTGGCTCCTTTTCAAGTCCACTCAATGGCAACCCTGTTTATGACATGGATTTGCAGAATTCAATGATACGACCTGTCTTTTATGTTTGTTATAAACTCATCTCACAGCATAGAAGTTTCGACATCTCCAGCTAACGCAACGGCCACGAGAGCACGAATTCGTAGGTGGATACAGGGTTGCCGTTGGGTGGACTTGAAAAGGAGCCAGAACTAAAAGCCAAAAGTAGACATGCCATTTAATATTATCGCCAAATTTGTAGCCAAGTGGAACAGATGTGGTATGAGCAGATTCTTTAGTATTGATCAATTAATAATACCATTTTGAATAAGTAAGAGCATAGAAAGCAACCGATAAGTTGGAAATAAATTAAGTGAACGAATTATGATAAATTCATTACGCGTGCATATATTTTATGTAGGAAATATGAGTTCTTGCCAGACACAAAGTTATATTAGAATATTCCAGCCAGCAAGTCAGAAGGAACATGTAAAGTTGAAACAGATTCTCGTTGAAGCTGTAGACCAAATTCTAGTTGTGGATGAACAGGCCAGCTAAATTTTGTTACAGATGTCTGTTTGCCCAAGTTTACACGAGAACACGCACTTCTCATCAGAATAATTCGTAAAACTTGCGCGTAGCATTACAATAGATGGCGGGAAGCTTGAGCACCGAGCTGGCCACGTGTTCGTCACCATGCACGCAACTTCGCCACTCCGCATTTGGAGACGCGCTAAGCGTCGCGTAAGGGTGCCTCGATGCGCACCAGCATACTGGTGGGTGGAGGACGACCGTACGCATCCACTGAAGCGAGAGAAAAGCTTAAAAACGATGTGTTTCGTCTGCTAAGATGAGAAAAATGGCTACTTAATGCGCCAAATCAGCACTTTAAAAGTAGCCAGAAAATAGCCATGGCGCCAACTGCAAATTTCTGTCGCCAGACGGGGTCGAAAAGTAGCCGAATTTGGCGCAAAGTAGCCGCCAATGGCACCCCTGGGTGGACAGATAGATAGATAGATAGACAGACACGCTCAAAATGGCAAAAGTTCGCACACGAAATCAAATAGTGGGACATTTAAAATGTCCCACTATTTGATTTCAACTGAGCAGTATAGAAATCCTATGTGCTAAAACATTACGTATAATCAAGCGGAAATAGAGCACAATTAAGAGCTGTCCGCGTACAGGTCATTTCACACGCTCGGGGCTTTTTTTGCAATGCTGAGAAGTTATCGTCTATCCCATCTCATGCAAAGTCGAGGCACGACGCCTACGCAGCTGTTGTTAGACATTGCGCAGCTGCTTGAGTGATGATTTTGTTGAGAAGAAGGAGATGCCTTGAATGCTACGTCAAGCCTAGGTGTCGCATCTGCGTTCATGTTGAAGGCCGCCCGAAAAAACCAAGCGCAAATAATTGCAGTTCGTATGCATACTCTGCTATTGGTGTTGAAACATCAATACCTGTTTTCTCTTGATTGAGCTCAGGAGTTCTTTAAAACGAAATGAAATTGAATGCTATTTCAATGCCACGTTTCGCACTCAAATCTCATTACTTTTATAGACAGTGCTACAATGATTTTTTTTATTATCAATTAAAAGCACTTAGCGATCTTCCAATTGGATATTACCGATTTTCAGGCCGCCTTTATACCCTTCTCCTGAAATGACGCTGCACCCTCTCAAACAGGAAGATAGTACAAATCTTAAGGCCGGAAGGCTTTCGTAAATATCGCAGCTTGGTGTGCGGGTTCTCTGTTTTGCCGACGCGTCTTCGCAGCCTAAATGTTATCACCGAACACATGGATACTTTCACACTTGGCCCTGGAACTCCGTCTCTTGCACCACGGCACGCAATCTCAACTTGCGTAGCTCAAAAGTTCCGCGTCTGAAGGAAGTTTTTGTCTCAAAGTAATGCGAGCCGGCTTATAAAAGAGCCGTGCTAGTGGCGTCCGCCGTCAGTCTGCGCGCAGGAACCAACCCTGCGTCGTTAGTTCTGCTACCTTAAATTACGCCAGCGCAGTATATGAAAAATAATTCACGCTGCCTGTTGCGACGCTTCGCTTTAGGAGACTAGCCCATCCCTTCAATATTTGAGGCACCAACGCAACGAAACCGCCGGCAGCACGGTTTTGCGTTCCTTAACAATGAAGCTTGGTTTCTTCCAACTTCACGCATCTTTTCTCTTGGCAATCTTGGCTACCCCAGCCGCAGGTGAGTTGCTTCTCATTGACTTCGTCTCTTCTCACACTTTCAATTTGGCAGAACACAAAAAACGTGCCGTGTGCCGCACGGCTGTGCCAGCAATTATTTTCACTGTTCACGCAAGTAGTCCCGGCGACACGAAAAGAGCGTCATCTTAAACAATGCAACTCACAATGTGCAGTAATCGCGCTCAGAAACGCTTCCATTCAGGTCGAACCAATGCACAAAATTTTATTGGCATCGTGTTCAGGTCGTGTCACATAGCGTAATGTTGCCTAGAGCACTTACATAAAAAGCCGGCAGATCCCACGCACTGTGGCAATCGATGTAATGCGAAGCAGCCAGGAAGGAGCAAATCATGCTTTACATAATTTGCATGTCATGTTTTACACGTTACGACCTGTCATTTGTGTTCGTCATACAGTCACGTCGCAATATACCAATTTTGGTGTATGTCAAGCTAGCGAACTGGACGCAAGCGCACCATGAGCGTGGCATGTAAATGGCATTGTAGATGACATGCATGCCAACATTTTCATGTTACCACCTGCCACTTATGTTCGTTATACAGTCATGTCACTCAATACCAAATTTGCTGTATATCAAGCTAACGAAACGGCCGCGAGCACGCCATGAGCGTGGAATGCAAGTCATGTCGCTCATGAAGTCATGATTTCCATATTACCACCTGCGATTTATGTTCCTCATACCGTCATGTCACTCGATACCAAATTTGGTGTATATCAAGCTAACGAAACGGCCGCGAGCACGCCATGAGCGTGGCATGCAAGTCATGCCACACATGACAAGTCATGATTTCCATATTACCACTTGTCATTTACGTTCGTCATACAGTCATGTCACTCAATGCCAAATTTGGTGTATATTAAGCTAACGAAACGGCTGCGAGCGCGCTATGAGCGTGGAATGCAAGTCATGTCGCTCATGAAGTCATAATTTTCATATTACCACTTGTCATTTATGTTCGTCATACAGTCATGTCACTCAATCCCAAATTCGGGGTATGTCAAGCTAACGAAACGGCCGCGAGCGCGCCATGAGCGTGGCATGTAAATCATACTTTTCATGACAAGTTAGTCATGATTTTCATGATATGACCAGCCATTTATGTTCTTCATAGTCATGTTATGCCATACCAAATTTGGTATAAATCCCATTAACGATACGGCCAGGAGAGCACAAAGTCGTAGGCGGCTAGATAGCTAGATAGATAGATAGATAGATAGATAGATAGATAGATAGATAGATAGATAGATAGATAGATAGATAGATAGATAGATAGACAGTTAGATAGATAGATAGATAGATAGATAGATAGATAGATAGATAGATAGATAGATAGATAGATAGATAGATAGATAGATAGATAGATAGATAGATAGATACGCTCAAAGTCGCTGAAGTTCGCTAAGGAATGCTTCGCATTTAGAACTCTAATTACCTTTGGCGGCCATATACTACAAGGAACACGACGTGGATATTTTGATCTATTGCGCATGCCAGTTCTGTCTGACGTTCCGAAGCCGCGCTACATTCCTTGAACTTCATACGTACAAGGAGCTATGCAGAAACGGAAATCGTTCTAAAAAAAATTATGAAGTCTTTTTTTTTTTTTCTTGAGCAGCTGTTCTAACGTTCAAGGGGACAATGTTTGATAGGAGCCCCCTTTCCTATTCAGCCAACATCAAGCCTGAATGGTTGTACGTAAGCATTCACCATTCTTTGCGGCATCTAGTGGCTATTCGTAGCGGTCTTGCACCCATGAACTTCTGTCGAATACTGCAGCACGTTAGTAACAATAGTAACTGCTGGAGTTTCACCTCCCCAAACTACGATATGATTATGAGGGACACCGTAGTTCAGGAATCCAGACATTTCGAACGTCTGCTGTTCTTTAAAGGGGCCCTACAACACTTCTTGAGCATGGTCAGAAAACGCTGCCGATCGGTAGTCGAGGCTGCCGAAAACACGCAAGCCAAATATTATGGGGCTGCACGTGGCCTGGAATTTACATTAAAGGGGTCGTGAAATGAAAATGAAGCTGCCCGGTTGTAATTTTCCCTGCTTCATTAATGATTAGACATGCCGATCCCGAAATATTTCGGCGCAATATCCAGTCTATAATTAATGACGCCCGTTTGAAATCGCAGTCTTTTTGGGCTCCTAAGCGACTATGCGACACTAGTGGCCGCCATAAGCACTAACGTGTGACGTCAGTGAAACGTCACGGTAAGAGAAGTTATAAACAGAGGGTTAGCTTTTTTTGCTCCAAAATGATAGATTTATAAGAACCTAGGAAAGAAAAATATAACACGGCAATTTTTTAGCTCTGAGCTGCGTATACTGTGGAAGTACAGCAAGTCATCTGCTCGGTTCCGCTTTCAAATACATCCGGGCTCCGTCACGTGTTGCCTTCGCTCGCTCGGCGCAGCGTCCTAGCGTTTTAAATGCGAATGCATTTCATAGTCGGGCTATGTCAGGCATCCGGCGTTGTCCAGCGTTGTCCGCGGAGGAGGAGGAGGAGGATAGGTTGAGGAGGTAAGCGCCGGCCGGTGTTAGATGTGAAGCATCTTATGGCGAAGCTTAATCCGGTGGTGGTGGTGGGCGGCGTGACCACCCTTACTGCGCATGCGCAAACCCTTTAAAAAAATAAAAATAAAAAACCCCCTCTCTCCCTCTCTCTCCTCTAGGCATCCCTCCCCGCGGCAACCACACCCTCACTGCGCATGCGCCTCCCCTCCTCTCTCCCCTGCTACGCTCCCCCTCTCTCCTCTAGGCATCACTGCCCGCGGCGTCCACAGTCCCATTGCGCATGCGCGTCCCACCTCTCTTCTCTCTCCCTCTCCTACGCTCCCCCCTCTCTTCTCTAGGCATCTCTGCCCGCAGCGTCCACACTCCCACTGCGCATGCGCGCCCCCCTCTCTTTCCTCTCCTACGCCACCCCCCCTCTCTCGCCTCGCGACGCCGACACAGGCAGCGTCTGCTAGCGAGTTTCTTGGTTGAAAAAACCGACTGCTCGCGCTGCACAACCGTTCACTGGCCACCCCGTATATATGGCAATGTATCTTGACCTCCAAGATGGTGCCGGTGGGAGATTTCTCCTGTGCGTTGTTGAACAATAAAAATGCGCAGCGTGCGCGTTAACTAAAAGCTGACTGCGAGTCTCTGTGTCCAGTCGGAGTCTTCTGTCTCTCATAGCACATTAGCAGCGATTGGCATGTTCCAGTAGGAAACACCGCTCCATCGCTGCGTGCTTTACGCATCCCCAGTTTTAAATGCGAATGCATTTCAAGTGCGTGAGGGCGCTCGCATCGCGGGAGCTCGGCGGAGCTATATATGAAAAAAAAGTAAAAAAAGAAAAAAAAGGGAAAAAAGAACAGAAAAAATAAAAAAAAGAAATAAAAAAAAAGAAAAAAAAAAACAGAACAAAAGCAAAAAAAAAACAGGCGCTTCGCCGTGCTCCCGACCGGGCTGCAGAAATTAGGCGCCTTTTCCTTCTTCGAACCACAACCACCATATATAAATGGAGTGAAGCGCGCGCGAAATGCATTCGCATTTCCTCACGATTCCCTTCGGGGAGGTGGGGGCGTTTTTTTTCCTACTGGTTGCGTTAGGTTGTGTTTTACGGCGTGTTTTGGGTGGCTTAGTCCTCGCTATGTCTACCGTGTGCATCGTCAGACAGTGCCGCACAACTTATCAAATTGGAAATAACGTTCGTAGCCGCTTTACTGGCTTTGCTGCGCCGCAATCGAAACAGTATGATGCTACGAACCTCGGTCAACTATGGCTCAGCAAACATCGCTGCGTCGCCATGTTTTGTCCACGACAGAGGCTTTTCATTGGCTCACTTAAAATGACGTCAGCTGTACAGTGGAGCGGAACGTGAGCAGGGAATCGAAATTGTGCTTTTAAGTTATTAAATGAACCCGGACGATGAAACAAGTCGAGGTATTGCATTGAATGGACGGCCAGGATTCTGAATAGACAGGTAGTTGAAAATTTTCGGAAAACGTTTCACGACCCCTTTAGTTCTCAAAGTCAGCTAAAAATTGCTTTCTTTGCCCTCGAAAAATGACGCTACAGGCTAAAAAAATAACTGCGTCACAGACGAAGTATCAGCCATTGGCTGATTTGAGCATGGCGCGCTCGGTTGTTACTGGGGCCGCCGTGGGAGGCCACGACTTGTCCACGCGTGCGTGCGCGATCGTTCTGAAAAGCCGCGCATTCGAAGAAAAAAAAGAAAAAAAGAGAAAAAGTGCTTAAGGTCACAAGGCGCGCGTGACGTATTTTCTTCCCCCCGTGTCATCCTTCCCTGCTTAGCTTGCAGCGTGCGACAAATCTTTGTAACTCCGTTCGTACTGGACGGATTCTAAAAATTTTTAGGGCGGTGAATTCGAGAGACAATAAGCTCCTTTAGTAAACCCATTCCATGGCTACTTGGAAGAGTGTTGCAGGGCCCCCTTTGACGTGCACCTAAATTTAAGTACACGGACTCTGGCATTTCGCCTCCATCAAAATGCGGTTTGCCACGGCCGGAATTCGACCTGCGACGTTTCGGTCAGTAGTCGAGCACTGTAACCGCTAGACCACCACAGCGGGTTGCGACACATTAGTAGCAAGGACACGTGGCGCTAACTTGGGAACCGAAACAGTTATGCTTTAGTGCATAGCTCAACATAAAAAAAAAAAAAAACTCATGATAATAACTGTGTCAAGTACCAGAAAAGTACCCGCTGAAGGCATAGTGTGAAGGAGTAAACAATTTACGCTAGCACGAAACGAAGCGTTGTGCTAAGGCATAGTTGTAAAAAAAAGCGAAATAGTACCGAGATTGGCGCCTGTACAGCTCATGGCTGGAACTGAAAGCGGTCATTTGCATTGTAGCTCAGTAAACTGAAGTGACACCACATACCACAGATGGAATCACACATCGCAAGCGTTTTATGCACGCACATTCTCTCAGTAACGGTGCGTTTTTCGTGTGGTCATCTACTTGTACAGTTTAGCACACTGGTGTATTGACACATGGAATTTCGGGATTTCTCTGTTTGTATCTGTTGTTTCTTGAGCATTTAAAGAATGTGAATAACGGTCACGATTTGCGCTTGAGCAGCCAACTACACAAATAATCAGATATTATAAATGTACTAACTACATAGAGCCCGATTAAGCATTTACTTAGCATCAGTGAACGATCGCGTTTGCCCAGCGTAAGCTATACATTGTGTGAACAGCGCGGCAAGGAACAAAAGACTGAGTTGTAGACAAAACAGTTGTGCACTGTACCCTTATGTATCCTGGGTTGATATCCTATGGCACTGATTACAATGAGCACCGAAAGAACTCCTTCAGTATTCCGCTCTACAGCAGTGGTGTGTACAAGTACAGTCGAGTCCACTTATAACAATACTCAAGTGCCATGAAAATTCAATTGTTATAACCGATAATTGCTATAAACGGGTTCCACGAAAAAAAAAGCAAAATAGAAGGATGGGAAGGTGTTGTGAGAAAACTAAAATATTGGATGGGATATGCCAACACACACCAGTGATAAGGATAACAAAGCTGCCGATTTTTCGGACATGCTTCAAATTTCGGACGCTTTGACGGGACCGCCACGAGCCTTATAGAGCGAATGTATGGCATCATCTGAAGTATGGACGCTGAAACACTTCCAAGTCTCAACTTTTTACTCAAATTGTATGTCCGAAAAGAGGCCACCGCCACTCGCACACCGTAGCGCATTTTGAAAGTCAGCTTTGCCGCAATGCTACAACACTGTGTGGTGAAGCATACCGCAAATTCGAAGGCGCGCTAAGGGGCATTGGGGTTATGGGCGGGCGCTCAGTAGCTTGAATTTCTGGTTCTCTTTTAGATGTGAAGCATCTTATGGCGAAGCTTAATCCGGTGGTGGTGGTGGTGGTGGTGGTGGTGGTGGTGTGCCGGCGTGACCACGCTTACTGCGCATGCGCAAACCTTTCAAAAAAAAAATAAAAAACCTCCTCTCCCCCTCTCTCTCCTCTAGGCATCCCTCCCCGCGGCAACCACACCCTCACTGCGCATGCGCCTCCCCTCCCTCTCTCCCCCTCCTACGCTCCCCCTCTCTCCTCTAGGCATCCCTCCCCCCGCGCTCCCACTGCGCATGCGCGTCCCCCCCTCTCTCTCCTCTAATACGCTCCCCCCTCTCTCCTCTAGGCATCCCTGCCCACAGCGTCCACACCCCCACTGCGCATGCGCGCCCCCCCCTCTCTCTCCTCTCCTACGCTACCCCCCCCCACTCTCTCGCCTCGAGACGCCGACGCAGGCAGCGTCTGCTAGCGAGATTTCTTGGTTGAAAAAAAACCGACTGCTCGCGCTGCACAACCGTTCATTGTCCATCCCGTATATATGGCAATGGATCTTGACCTCCAATGTGGTGCCGGTGGGATATTTCTCCTGTGCGTTGTTGAACAATAAAAATTCGCAGCGTGCGCGTTAACTAAAAGCCGACTGCGGGTCTCTGTGTCCAGTCGGAGTCTTCTGTCTCTCATTGCCCATTAGCAGCGATTGGCATGTTCCAGTAGGAAACACCGCTCCATCACTGCGTGCTCCTCCTCAGTTTTCTCTCCTGCGCAACGCTGCGATAGCGCCAGCGTCAACGCCACCGCCAGTGTAAGCGTTAGCGCCCGCTGCTTCACATCTACACATGGTTCCCTTTAGCGGGAGATTTTTCTTTTCAGGAATTTCGCTCTCCATTACCTTTCGGCATAGACACGCAACAGCCAGAATCCATTGTTATAACCGATAATGCGGCATGCGGGCATTGCTGTAAGCGGGTTATTTCAACATAGAAAACATACAAAAGTTGAAGGTGCAGCAGCTCCTCATTGTTATAACCGATATATCGTTAAAACCGGTATTGTTATAAGTGGACTCGACTGTATTTTAACTCACATTCGTTGTTGCTCCGACCGCCCCTGATAACCTCTATCGTCTTTCGACGACATTTGCAGCGAAGCACGCAGATACGCGGCTAATTTTTTAAACTGAGTCGTAAGGCCTGAAACAGGTGACTCATTTGGGTGTCGAGGTTTCCACCTCCCACTAGGTGGAGTGACATCTGTCATATTGCACAGAAGAGATCTATCCGCTATATATCATCGGTAGCGAATGATGGTTGAAAACTACGCTCAAAACGCTAGAAATTACCACCCAGCTGCACGTACAACACTACACCAACACGGCGACACAGCTGCACGCGGAAAAACACCGCGCACACAGCCCGCTGGCTTAGGTTCGTCTGTTGAAACAGAATACTATCTCAAAGTCAAGCAAGCGTATCAGGAGCTAGCAGCGTATGCAGCGTTGTTTACAGTGGATGATGGTGGTGCCCTTGCGGTATGACATTGACTTCTTGGGATCTTTTTCTCTAGGGTCGGTATTCAGCCTATATTTAAACCTGCATTTGGAGTAATTACGGTTTAAGATAGAAAAATCAATGTTATTTAACATGCCTAGTATTGACCATTGCACTGAGCCCATCCTTATTATGGTAAATGTACTAAGTTTACAGTGTATGATTCGCACATTTTGGGAAGAATTAAGCGCGCACGCAATAGACAAGGACGGAAGGAAAGACGACAAATGGACGCGAACTCACAACTCAGTTTATTGGAGAAAGGGAAGTACACACATATATAAACGCGTATATAAACCCAGGCTAGCTCATGAGCTCATGTGCGAGATAGAAGAAACATTTTTTACGCACATCATGACAGTAATTTGCTGGCGAGACATGTACAACATCCTGCAGAAAGTAAAAGTCAAGTTGCACTCAAAAAGGCGAATTCCTTGTCAGTTAGCACGACTTATTGCTGACCTTACGCAGTTGTCTGCACACCTTTTGATGTGGACGGCTTCCGCTATTTCTTTCGTTAGTTTATTTGTGTGATTAAACAACATTTCAGTGTCACACCACGCAGGATGACAATGGCAGTTCTTGCAATGATCGACTAGGTGTCAGTGATTACTTTTGTCCATGACTTCTGATGTTTTTTAAGACGAGCGTTAATGCATCGCAAGTCTGCCCGAAGTGTACATGGCCACAGGTTAAGGGTACTAAATAAACTACTCCTATCCTGCACCTCACGAATTTTGCGCTTTCTTGGATGGAGCGCACAGTGTCTTGGAGCAGTGCTGGGCAGTATCGAAGATACATGTATGTTAGGTACTATATTAGATACTTTTTGAGTATCTTGTATCTGTATCGCGATACGTCGCGCAAGATGGGTATCTGCATCTGTATTTCCGATACATTAAGGAATGTATCGTGTATATTAAGGTACAAGGTGTATCTGTGAAGCAATTAACATTCGATGAACGCCACCTCTCAAGGTTATACTGCGTCAATAAGCTACCTCAATAAAACTAAAAGACCGTGAGACTGTTTAATCTTTCCGCCAGTCCTCCATCGAGGACGGGTGATGAGGTCGGCGCGGCCCTATTGGTGGAGGACAGTCAGGTGGTGGCGCTCACGCCGTCTCGATAAATACAGGCGGGCGAACGTTTACAGCTAGCGGAACTTTTCTTTTCTTTGTCCTTTCTTTTTTTGTAATTTAGCTTTCTTGCCTTGAGAATAGCTCTTAGTCACTGCCCTGTGCTGCGTACTCGAATGTGTAGCGTGCCTATCGTGCAAACTTTGACGCCGCTACAGTGAGGTAATCAAAGTTTCTCTTCCGTGGTGCTTCCTTACGAAGTCTGATGAATGAAAAAAAAAATGGTTGCTTTGCGTCCCGTGGGTTTCACACAACAGTGATCCTGAAAGATCTTGTGGGGTTAAGTTCGACTTACACGTTATGAAATTCGCTTATATACTAATAATATTGTAACAACCATAGTACTAGCGTTAGCGATGCTAGCTTTAATGGAACAAGCATTTACTTAAGAGAAGGTATTCTGGCGTATCGTATGTTCTTCTCGCTGCTATCTTGTTTAAAAAAGTTCTTAAAATCCCAGCTTGATCGCTAACAAAATAAGTGCATTATAATTAGCTGTGCTTCTTTTGCATTCCATTCATTACCTAGATCTCTGCATTGTTTTTCTCTGGTCTCTTAACAGCAGTATGCTTTTTGTAACGTGCCGCCAAAATAAGCGCCCAACTTTATTCTTACTTTCAACTGTCTGCGTTCTTTCTACTGCTGTTCACATATTTACAACATTCCATTTGAGTTTACTGTTATGCCAAGGAGATACCGAGAACAAATTTAGTGCTATCTGGGAGTGCCTAAAGAAAGCGCGAAACTCGTGAGGTGCAGGATAGGAGTAGTTTATTTATTACACTTAACCTGCGGCCATGTATACATCCGTCAGACTTGCCGATGCATTAACACTCGTCTTAAAGAACATCCGAAGGCATTAGACAAAAGTAATCACTCACACCTAGCCGATCACTGCAAGACTTGCCATTGTCGTCCTGTGGGGTGTGACACTGAGATCTCGTGTAATCATACAAATAAACCAACGCGGGAAATAGCTGAAGCCTTGCACATCATGAGGTGTGCAGATAACTGCGTAAGTGAGCCATCAATTGTGCTAGCTGACGAGCAATTCACATTTTTGAGTGCAACTTGACTTTTATGCTCTGCTGGATGTTGTAGATGTCTCGCCTGCAAATTACTGTCATGATGTGCGTAAAACGTTCTGTTTTATTTCGCACATGCGCTCATGAGCTAGCCTGGGTTTATATACATGTGTGTTTGTATACTTCCTTTTCTCCAATAAAGTGAGTTGTGAGTTCGTGCCCGTTCGTATTCTTCATTAAGTCCTCGTCTGTGGTGTGCGCTCTGACTTCTTCCCAAACTGTATTCATACCAACTCCCCCCAGCTCTCTATACTTTTGCATTGTATTATTCTTATTCACGAGCTAAAACACATGATTTGAACTCAACAAGAGTACTTGATCGCACCCTTCAACATCCTAATCCTAATCACATTGAAATGCATCTATAAATTTGTAAATGAACTCGCATTTTCATGTTAAAATGGAAAACATTTTTACAAGCCAAGAATTTCTCGGGGAACCAAGGACGCCCTGATAGTATCTATCCATCCGTCCCGCCGTCCACCCTTATCTATCTATCTATCTATCTATCTATCTATCTATCTATCTATCTATCTATCTATCTATCTATCTATCTATCTATCTATCTATCTATCTATCTATCTATCTATCTATCTATCTATCTATCTATCTATCTATCATCTATCTATCTATCTATCTATCTATCTATCTACCTACCTATCTATCTGCCTACCTCTGGGCGCTCGCGTGTTCATCTCCTTAAGTTAGGTTAGTATATACTAAAATTTACATATGTCATACCCGGGCATCACAGCCCGTAGTATATGGGTGTGCGCCGAACTTGATTCACACTCAATTTCAATCAAGGAACGGGGAGAATAGGTAGTGGAAACTTCGTAAGACTCTTTACAAGTGCGAAACAAGGAAAACACAAATCATTTTTATAATTAGGGATTTTAACGTAGCAGAAAAAAGCTGAATAATATTCCGCCCCCCATCCAATACCCGACAAGCACGCCGTAAAGATCATGGATAAAAGTATTTCATCAACAGTTGCCTAACATCGGTTTTGGCGATGCTCCTTGTATAATGCGAATTGTGGTTGCTTGATATTAATACCAGCTTGATATTAATACCTTAAACATTACATACGTACTCCTAAGATTCCGCAAGCAACATGTATGATGAGTTGTTAGATCCCGCAGGAATACGCCATCAAATGCTGCTTACACATCGTTTCGACAAAATTGACGTCTGACGTGAGGGTAGACATCCCGTCGGACTATAAGCTAGAGTGCAATTGAAAGGCGGGCGAGTTGAAACTTCTCCATTCTGAGACAGCGCGCAAACCGACAAGGCACGTCCGTGCATTGCGTTTGTGCACTGCCCAAGAAGACACAAACTATCCTTTACAAGGAAGTGCTGTCAACGCAACTGGTAAGACCGCCATATCCAGAGAACTGCTGAATTTACACAGAAGAAGGCGATCCATCTCGAAAAACTTGGCCCAAAGCGAGAAAAGTGTCTCAAATTGTCAAACTTTCTCAAAATTTCTCTAAGTGTGTAGAAGTGCACCATAGGAAGCTATAGCTTCTATAGTGTGTCTCGATTGTGCGATCCCATGATGGGCGTTGTCAGTTTTTAAAGAGGTTGATGCCGCGGCGCCTCTGCTTTCTTGGCCAGCGTTCCGCGCCTCTGAGCGACGCCGTCAAGAGAGGGGAGACGCCTTTGCACAAATATCGCAGCTACGCCGTAGTAGACGCCACATATTTCCTCCTCCTAAAGCGGAGGGAGCGCGCATCAAGGCGCCCTATACGCATCTACTCGCTGACTCCTTCACGTGAAATCGATTCCCACAATTCCTTTCCGAAAAGTAAGCTTGCCAACTCCTTGCAAAACACGCCAAAGCACGCCGTCTGTTTGAGGATCGCTACATATAATATGAACGATAGCATCACGAATTGCGGCAATGAGACACGAATTTGATTTCGGTTGCTCACAAAGCTCTGTAGGAAGCGGAGACGAAATATTCTTGTAGTTATCTTTCGCGATTTCGGTGATTTGCATGGTCTTTTTATTATGGTGCAGCTGTGCTGCGACGTGCCCTTTACAAGTAGCGCATCTGTGCAATTTTCATTTGCAGATGGTTCATGCAATGAGAGCGATACCCTCTTCAACATCGGGCTAGTCAAGGTGCTAAGCATGCCATCCTTCGAAGCCTTTCCGCTACATGACATTCGCCGCAAATTCCACAAGATATTTGACGTAGATGTGGGTCTGTCTCAAGGGAAGCTGTACGGACTGTCGAACCTGAAGCTATCGGGACGCAAGCTACATCAATGCAACCGAAGGCCGCATCAGAGCCAGTTTCGGTATTGAAGGCGGTCCGCTCGAAGTGAAGTACAAGGGAACCCTCCGCACTACGTTCCTGGACACCGATGTAATGGTGAGCGCCCACACTCCGAGGATTCAGCTCTTCATCAAAGCCCACGAGTAAGCTTGTTCAAATATTTGTACGTGGACTGTGATCAGCATAGGCGTGCGCACGAGGGGGGCAGAGGGGGACGGCGGCCCCCCCTATAGTCACCTTAGAGGGGGGGGGGGGGGGCGAAATCTGCCCCATACATTGACTTAATAGGGAGGGGGGGACGCTGCGACGAATCTTCTTCGCAGCGTCCCCCCCCTCTGAAGGGGAACCCTGCGCACGCCTATGGTGATCAGTATGAGTGCAGAAGTATAATTGCACTCTGGTATTTAGCATTTTCTGAAAAGAGATGTATTAATATGCAGGGGTTTCATTTCAGCAACGCAGGATCATTTGTCATGAGCTATACTGAATTTTGCTAACAAGCGCGACGTCCTTTTATTTCTAGTTTGCGAATGAAGCCGTCGCTGTGCTGCTGGCGTTCTTTCGTCGGTGAATTCGCAAACGTCAACTATCTGAAGGGGCGCTGAACCACAAGGCACGCTTGGTGTTAAAAGACATCCAACATGTACAAGACGGCACTGCGAATCCTATTGGTCGTGAAGTCGACAATCACATGGAAAGAGTGTCTGCTTTAAACGCCTGCTTCTCAAACATAGCCTGTGCACGGCAGGCGAGCCGCCACAAGAGGCTTTTATTGCAATCGGGAATATTTAATGCTTAGTGCTCTGACAACGCTGGGCGCGTCCGCCATTTTTTGTTGGGCACCGTCGCGGAATCGTCTGCTAGGGTCTCACGGAGAGGATGAGCCGCAGTCGTTGGCGGAGCTTTCGGACCGAGACAAAAAATTGGGGGACCCTTAATCTTCGCCTTTAAGAGTTGAACGCGATAGCGATATTCTGTCCTTAGTGCGCACTTCAATCACTTAGTGCATACTATGTAATGGGTAGCATGCTTTAAACCAGGAACAATTATGCGCGGCAAATGTGGGAAATGTTTTCGAACTTGCTATGCACCCACTACGTGGTGTTAAGGGAATACGCGCTGTAAGGTGTGTGCCGTTTGTAATGGGTGGCTAGCTTTAAACTATGAAATCGTTATGACAGTCACATATTCTGACGCCCGACGGCAATGTACGCTTGTACCACGCAATATTCCTGGGATATTACATGTTATATTGCGACGCCTATATAAAGAACGCTTGCGTTTGCGAAGCATGAAAGTTATTGTCACTGCATTTCCAAGCAGAGAAAGTTATTTTCACAATATTTCCAAGCAGAGGCATGGCTGTGTGGTAGAACACCTGCTTGCCACGCAGACGACCCGGGTTCGATCCTCACTCGGACCCGAAAATTTTTATTATTTATTTTATTTGCATCTTTCTCGATTTTTCGGTCACGGACAAGATGATGATTTTTCGCTCACAGCCAACGACGCCGACGCCGACACCGACGCCGACGCCGGAATTTCTGCGAAACGAGCTCTTTAACGCTATCGCGTTAATACGGCCATTTCTGTCTTCATCCAGCGCCGAACGGTCGGTAAACGTTACTCGTCTGCCACAAACCGACGAGAACGCAATATCGGAGCTCTACGCACTTCAAAACACATCCGGGCGGCAGCTGCATCGCTTCGCAGAGCCGAACTGCTGTTCTCTAGTGGCGTGTGTTTCCGATCTGAGGTAGGCATGCAAGAAAAGTGTTGATTGCAGAAGATATGCGACTCTCAAACTTCCAATATAACCTCGCCCAGCAATACATCTTCATTGTATTTTCCACTATGATTATATACACGCGTCAGATATCGAAAACATGTTGTTTCTGCGCGACCGGTGCAACTCCGTGCTGCATTCATCGAGTGGTTTCTTTAGCCACAGGTATCTCTGCCTTTAAAGGAGATCAGCAGACGGCTCATACGTTTTAAGTGTTGTGCTCTCATAACAAGGTTTGCATTGAAGACATCGGCAGCACCAAAATTACTTCGCTTGCTGCAGCGACCACGTTTCCTGAAGGACTAAGCTGCCAGCCTTTGTTCGGAGAACATTCCAGCTGGTTGCTATTTCACTCATTGCTTAAATCTTGCGGCGAAACTGTGACTCCTTATTGACGCAACAAGAGGCATTCCCACAGGGATCTGCTAGCCCAGTTGAAGGTGTTGGATGTACCCCTTTCCACATTTACTGCGTCTACGTGTATTCATTGACACTGCTGAATAGACAAAAAGAAGTAATCGATGCGTTTCTAACTCTGATAAGCGTATAAGCGTGGAAGCTAGTGAAGAAACACAGGTTACTTGCTTGTTTGAATGCTTACGCGCTAGGGCCGCGAGCAGAAATACGACACACATTCAGCGCCTCTCCCGTCTGTAAGCTAATGTCTACCGTCCTCCATTCGCGCTGCCAGGACGCATGCGGGTAGCACGAGCACTCACGACAGACAGTTATGCATGTGCTCAAGATGCTCGGATGCAATACAGTAGGAACCTCGTTGATACGTTTTCGAAAAAAACTTGGAAAATAAGTGTACGATCCAGGAAAACGTACGATCCGTATCCTGTAAAATCTAGGCTGACAAGCCCATATTCAGGGTCAAGGGCAAAAAATATTTCTCAAAAAAAATATAGAGGGACTCTGATTTTCGAACTTCTGGTATCTCGCTGGCAGCCAGAGGTCAGCCAGCTAGTTCTCGTCCTGGCTGGAAACAATGTCATGTTCACGTGAGTTGGAATCCCGAAACAACTCAAACACTGCAAAATCAAACGCGGGAACAACCAACGTAAACGTAAACAAACTCTGCCGCCGTGGCCGCAAATGAAACCTTGCGCCACTTGAGCATCGGTTTGTTTCTGCATTGCCACTTGGAAATATGGGGCTAGGTTTGCCGAAGAGCGGAAGTGATAATCTCGATCATACGCATTTGGGATACGGTCACGTATACGTTCGCAAGGTCCACCAGCTACTCGCCCCGTCCGAGAAGAAAACTGCCGACCCGCTAACGGCAGTTTTCTTCCGCTAACCCGCTAACAAGTGCAACTCTACGCAGTGCACGTAACAATCGCGGCACAACACGATATGCGAAATCTCGCGAAAGTGACAAGCGCCCCCGAAAGCGACTGCTGCTCGCGGCTATCGCACACTACGTCGCACACGCGCGCTGATCAGTTTGCGTTCTGTCTTAACTTGAGACATGCGGCAGTATGCTCGCCGCCACTCGTAATCGCACCACCTCGCACGGCGGATCGGGCTTTAAACGATAACGGCAGGCGCAATGGCAACCGAAGATCAAGCAGGGGCGTAGCCAGAAATTTTTTTCGGGGGGGGGGGGGGGCACCTCCATGATTTCGGGGAGGGCACCTCCTTGAAATGGCCATTTTTCGCTATGTGTGCCATGGCGAAAAAAAATTTCGGGGGGGGGGGGGGCACGTGCCCGGTGTACCACCCCCTGGCTACACCACTGAGGTCAAGTCCCCAAGCGCCCGCACTGCCCGCACTGCGATCCGTCGAGTCCTCACAAAGATGGTGGCGAGCGCGTATCGTCTCTTTTGGAGTCTGATAGCCAGAAACCTTCCACATATCTGCTAGAACAAATCTGACCAGGCAGATTCTGACGACCCTGTGGTAGGCACAAATGTCCACCCAGAGAAAAACGAACGCAGACTGGAAGTGCGAACGCCGAAAACGAGCGCGCTCCGACAGAAAAGTGTGGAAGAAACGGCGTCTTATCGGCCATATCCACTGGGCACAATGGCGGCGTTACTATGGTTACGTATCGCGGCGTGTTGTGGACATGGTGTAAGCATATTTTAGGTGATGACTCTGCGGCCGGCGCCGAGTCCAAGATTGTGTTCGCCGCCTAGGCGGTTTCTTTTCGGCGGCGACAGCTGGCGCTAACAGACGGGGGGTCACTGGGGAAAGGCGCCGATCTGCGCTGTGTAGATTATTGCTGCGGAGCCTCGCTTGTTTACCGCGCTCGATAAGCATATGTTCATGGATGTGAATAAATTAATACAAGGGGATTTTGCAGTGACGAAATCGATTTTCTGATCGTATATGCAGCTTATTTCCCAACAGCGTTTTTGTCATATAAATGCTCCGACAGCAGCAAACGTTGATCTGGAGAGCGGTCGCATTTTGCCGCGACATCGTAAAAGAGCTCGTTTCGCTGAACTTCCGGTGTCGGCGGCGTTGGCGGTGTCGGCCTCATCGTCTTTTGTTCTGAGCAAAAAAAAAAAAAAAAAAAAAAGCAACGTTGGCCGTGAGCGAAAATGCGAGGTAGTTGCAATAAGGATGGCAGGTGGAGGACGTTTGCGGTTTGATACCTTGCGGCAGTCTCCACCGAAAAGCCAAGGCACGCCAGCG
This sequence comes from Rhipicephalus appendiculatus, assembly GCA_030522465.1. Lineage (NCBI taxonomy): Eukaryota > Metazoa > Arthropoda > Arachnida > Ixodida > Ixodidae > Rhipicephalus > Rhipicephalus appendiculatus. The sequence goes on along the minus strand of JALIZH010014279.1, from coordinate 57,059 downwards.
ATTGGAAAGACGACATTGTGCGTGCGTGTGCGTGTGTATGCGCGCGTTCGTGTGTGTGTGTGTGTGTGTGTGTAAGTGTGTGTTTGCGTGCGCGTGTGTTTGTGCGTGCGTGCGTGCGTGCGCGTGCGTGTCTGCGTACGTGTAAGTGTCAGTGTGTGTGTTTTTGTGTATTTGCGTGCGTGCGTGTGTTTGTGTGTGTGCGTGTTTGTGTATGTGTGTGTGTGTGTGTGTGCATGCGTGTGCGTGCGCGTTTGTGCGTGCGTGTGTGTTTGTGTTTGTGAGTGTGCGTGTGTGAGTGTGTGCATGCGTCCTGTTGACTGGTTATTCTACAACATTTAATGTGTCTTGGTCCTAATAAGCATAGATGAGGCAGCTCGAAAAGTGGTATCATAGTTTAAAATAAGCAATTACCTTTCCGGCATGATGACGAAGTGAATTGGCAGCGCATAGGCTGCTCACACTATCACTGTGGTGTTGAGAAGTATCCTCTTCACGTGGAGGAGGCCCGTCGGTGCTGAATTCGAAGCGCGGCCTCTTGTGTAGCGTGCCTGTTGATTCAGCATCGCCATGCCCTGGACTCGCGGTTTCTACGCGCAATAAATTTGGCGTACGTTCAGCGGTCGGGTTAGGCACTTCAGAAGCAGTTGAACCTTTTGGCCCCCCCTCGCTTCCGTGAAGTCAGCGGTAGAGCCTGCCGTTTTCGCGGAGGTTTTCTGGTTTTTAGCTGTGCGGTCAAGTATTTTGGACAGCCCAGGAAAATGCTAGGCACAGAATCCGAAGAGAGCACAGGTTTCTTTTGGGTGTGCAACAAGACGTTTCCCTTGTATTCTGCATGATATATTGAAGAGGTCCCTTCTTCTGAGAAATACTTCGCACACACATGGTCAGTAGTCTCCAAGACTTTTTCTGCTCTCGGAATCGCCCATCACCATTTACCGAAGCGCTCTGGTTCACGCGGAGCCTTGAAAGGCGACACACGCTCCGTACAAGTCCTATGGGAGACCAGCGCTGGATAGGTGGCGCCGAAAAAGGGCACTTGGCGGCGAGTAGCGACACAATTCCGCCGCTCGCGCCCAGACGACCAGCCGCAGTGTACTGCGGCGAGAGCACGCGCGTGCGCCGTTCCCCTGCTTGATTTTAACACGAGCAGCCGTTCCGCCAGTAATACTGCACTGTGGTTTTTAAAAAAAAGAACTTCGTTCGAAGGTAACTCTCATGGCAAATCATTGGAAAACGGAGAGAAGCTCTGCAAAGCGAACTTCGCATATACTATATGCTTATGGCGTCAAAGAGACTGTTGTGCCGGGATTTCGATTTCCCTCGTCAATATTTTCTGGCTGCTTGCTGGGATTTGTGTCAGGCTAGTGCAGGCACGCCTCCTTTGACGTGCTGCGCCGATACCACGGTGCCCACTTCTGCAGTATAAAATATAGAGGCAAGGAGTAGCGGCGTCAATTTTTTTCTGGCGTGGTATGTGTTCACAATGTGCAGTATGTGTGCGCGCGGACGTTGATGAAGGAAACCACCGTGGTAACATAACACGTATGGTGTCGCACTGGTATGCTCGAGGCCGCGGTATAGATTTCCGGCCACGGCGGCCGCATTTCGGTGGAGGCGAAATAGGAAGAACACGCGTGTACTTAAATATATGTGCACTTAAAGAACCCCAAGCTGACAAAATTGATCCTGGTACCTACACTACGGTGTGCCTCATAATCATACCTTGTCTGGCACGTAAAAGTCCCTAGCAAATATCGATGTTGATCAAACACCTTTATTCTAAGGAGACACAGGCAAGCGGAAAAACTACAACACTAGGTTAGGCGAATTAAACGACAAGTAAAAGTGTAATGTTTGTTAGTTCTAATTAATATTGTGTTAAACATAGAAAAAGCGAGCCCCTAAATTTACACTTCTTTCCTTCATAAGTAAAAATCCATGACATAATTCTCTATAACGAGTGTTACGATCGGCCTTGGAGGCTATCATGGCAGAGGCAGCAGAGAATGCTACTGTCAATCAAAAGTTCCTCCCCGGTTCGCTGCCCTTCGGAGGCGCAGGTCTAACCCCATTTTCCTGGAATGCCTACGAGCGTGCGGCGTGCTCAGGTGACCAGAAATCCAAACAGGGTGCAGCGAAAAGCCCTTTGTTGCAAGATGTTGCCGGTGTGGGAAACAGCTGCTGACACCTTTCCCAGCGACGTGGCATGTCTCTGCAGCTGGACGGAGCCATTAGCGGCTGCAGGTGTGGTCGACAGCAACAACCACGTCTTCAGATGTTACCGACTTGGCACCAGTCCGGTTCCCCTTCGGACATTTCCTCCTCGCCGACAATATCGAGTCGTCTGGGCGTGGTACGTGGACATCCCCCCTGTGTGGGGCATCGGTGTTCCCCAATTGGACATCTCGTCCTTGCCCTTTTGAGGAATGTGTTGTGCGTCCCATTACCTCCTTCCAGGGGGCAGGGTGTTGTGGCGGCAGGACACCTTATTGGCGGGTGTTGCTGACACCGGTTTGATTCCCTCAAGTTGCCAGACTCGGGGCTTTAAAAGCCGAAGACTTATTGTAAAAACTCACTCTTCTTGGTCTCTCAATGTAAATAAACGTCTGTAATATCTCTCCTACGAGCGCCTTCCTCTCTGCTAAACATGCGCTAGGGGACCGGCGGCGGGCCAGCTACCAACGAGGAGACCCGCCGGACCCGAGTCGCAACACGAGGCATAAATTCCGATGTCACTTCGGCACGGCACCCAATGCAGATAGAAGCTTTGCGCATCGGCTGACTCCAGAAAGCTAAGCTTCGAGTAATCCGCTGCTTTATTCGTAACAAGACCCATGTCTGCAGCACAAATTAAGTTAAACGGAGGCATCACAGCACCGAGTACCCTTCGCGTGCGTATTTTTTATAACAGCTATACTCCATCTCACAAATAATTTGCAGCTCTGCCGAAGCTACGGGGTGTACGCAGGCAGTATCCTTTGGCAGCCCATATATAGTTCCGGGCTTAACTGTTTCATAATCAACGAGCTACAAGGGCTTTAGCTGTGCTTCTCGCATGACGCGTTACAGCGATACATGGCACGTTAGGCCATTCGCGCATGCACTTCGCAATTTCTGAAATAATGCAGAGATTACCGGCTGGTAGCCGTAATAACCACCCTAACCGCGATGACGTACAGCAACATGGCAGCCCCCCATACACCCCAGACCACCCGCTTCCATCTGAATTCGTGGTTCTGACTGGCTGTCTGCCCGCACAGCAAGAAACAAGTGGTATAATCTGCCATCGCTTAGTCTCATCTAACGCTGAGGGCACAGCGTCAGGTATCTCTTTTCGCTCTTGTCGAAATCGCTCGTTTGTTTTGATGCTGCTAGGACTACCGAGGCGATGCTGAGCCGTGAAAGTGGTTTGATGTTAAATGAGCAGATGTCGCCACAACCCTAGCGTCGATGATGCGTTGACGATGAGAAACACCCTGAATGTCTATATTGTCTTCTGTGCCAATAATTTGCTGTTCCACCCAAGAATGGTGCGTGATTGCTGCTGAAAGTGCGTCAAGCGTGCTGTCAATAAAGAACTCGGTGAAACGCCAGAATGAACGCTGTTTTAAAAAGAACCGCGTTCCTCAAAAACGCCAGTGAGCACGTCCTGTACAAATTGGTTTCTGGACATAAAGAAACGGCGAGGTGGCGTTCCCGCAGAGCTTTTTGCCTTTTGTATTAACAGCAAGGAGCATGTATCGACAAGGTAGGCGAGCGGACGCCAAATAGACGACAAGCAGACTACGCGACGCGCATGAACACGTTTTGAGGGGGGCTTTCGCCTTTCCTATTGGCTAACAAGCCCTGCAGCTTCCACAGTGCTGCAAGGTACTTCTGAGATGGAGTATAGTTCAGCGGCTTGGGCGAACGTGCCCCCCGCAAACATCTCGTAGACAAGGCACCTTTTCCTTCTACGAAACTGTTTGCCAATAATGTAGACTACCTACCTACTGTATCCTTCGACATTACGCGGTGGTATGAGAAGGAGGTTGGTGGTGGTGGTCAGATCAGAAAAATTGTTAGATATGCCGCGTGCTGCATAATATGCTAGTTTTAATTCGGACAAACCGCTGGTTAAATGCTGCTGTTTGGCCCTGGCTTCGACTGGTGGCCATCTTGACTATCGTATAAATCTAGCAGACACGAACAATTCGGTTTAGAAACCAGCCCGACGCCACTAGGCAGGAGAGCAAGAGCAGACGCTCTGCTCGCCCGTCCTCTTGGATGCAACGCCGCCGCCGTTCTTATTCATATGATTTAAAAGGAAAAACGTAGACGGATACGTCCTCGCTCGTTTCTACATATTGTGGCTCTTGAATACGCAACAGTACCACCAGTGCCCTTTGGTTTTGTTTCGGTGATGCGCGCCTGCACCGCCTCTACCAGTTGCCGCTCTCGTCTGCGGGAGCGGCTGAGACGTGCGCGCTTTGACCATCAGGGCGGCGCTGCCCGCACCGCCAAAACTCCAGCGCTGGTTCCCTATGCTCCGACTTGCCATTCGGGACCAAACACATTTTGCCCATTTCGAGGTGCAGCCAGCGACAAGGCCGCTAACGGGTAATAGGCGTCATATGCAGCGTCGAGGTATACGTTCAGTGAATTACAAAACACGGATCAGCAAAACAAATGCAGTCACAGGGCCCACAGGCACAGGGCAACGCGTTTCTAAATCATAGAACAGCACGCACACAAAGCTTTCAGAAAGATCTTCCTTTGCGCGTGAATTTCAGAATGCACCGCGCGCGAGCCCGTGACACCCCATACTGTAGCGTCATCTCTACTCGTGCGGCGAAAACTACTCGTGGCTCAAGGTCATCGGCGAACACAATCTGCCCGCGCCCTCTCCTCGAGCGCAGCGGCGAGTGTCAGCACCTAACTTATTCACGACGGGAGGCAGAAAATAGCGTCCTTTTATTCTCTTCTTTCTAGAATCTCTCTCTCTCTCTAACTTATTCGTACACCGTGGTTGTGGAGCAGCGGCATGTGTGTTTTCGTAGGTCTCGTACTGAACCGTGGCGTGCTGGAGGAGCGACAGGCTCCATTCTTTGTGCCGCATTGTAAGCTCCGCGATGTTCCCCTGGATGTTGTTGTAGCCATGGGGTTTGCACAAAAGTGTGCGGTGCGAGTGTGCATCTATGTGACTGGCTGCGGGTGAAAGATTTGTAATGCTCAGTGAAATCGTGCGAAGACCTACAAAAAAGCCGGCAGATCCCACGCACTGTGGGAATCGATGTAATGCGAAGCAGCCAGGAAGGAGCAAATCATGCTTTACATAATTTGCATGTCATGTTTTACATGTTACGACCTGTCATTTGTGTTCGTCATACAGTCACGTCGCGATATACCAATTTTGGTGTATGTCAAGCTAGCGAACTGGACGCAAGCGCACCATGAGCGTGGCATGTAAATGGCATTGTAGATGACATGCATGCCAAGATTTTCATGTTAGCACCTGCCACTTATGTTCGTTATACAGTCATATCACTCAATACCAAATTTGCTGTATATCAAGCTAACGAAACGGCCGCGAGCACGCCATGAGCGTGGAATGCAAGTCATGTCGCTCATGAAGTCATGATTTCCATATTACCACTTGTCATTTATGTTCGCCATACAGTCATGTCACTCAATACCAAATTTGGATTATCTCAAGCTAACGAAACGGCCGCGAGCGCCCCATGAGCGTGGCATGCAAGTCATGTCGCACATGACAAGTCATGATTTCCATATTACGACTTGTCATTTACGTTCGTCATAGAGTCATGTCACTCAATACCAAATTTGGTGTATATCAAGCTAACGAAACGGCCGCGAGCGCGCCATGAGCGTGGAAGGCAAGTCATGTCGCTCATGACATGTCATGATTTCTATATTACGGCTTGTCATTTATGTTCGTCATACAGTCACGTCGCGATATACCAAATTTGGTGTATATCAAGCTAACGAAACGGCCGCGAGCACGCCATGAGCGTGGCCTGCAAGTCATGTCGCACATGACAAGTCATGATTTCCATATTACCACTTGTCATTTATGTTCGTCATAGAGTCATGTCACTCAATACCAAATTTGGTGTATGTCAAGCTAACGGAACGGCCGCGAGCGCGCCATGAGCGTGGCATGTAAATCATACTTTTCATGACACGTTAGTCATGATTTTCATGATATGACCAGCCATTTATGTTCTTCATACAGTCATGTTATGTCATACCAAATTTGGTATAAATCCCATTAACAATACGGCCAGGAGAGCACAAAGTCGTAGGCGGCTAGATAGCTAGATAGATAGATACGCTCAAAGTCGCCGAAGTTCGCTAAGAAATGCTTCGCATTTAAAACACATCATCTTGAAAGCCGTTTGAAGATTTTCACAGCCAGCGTCTCCGCTTGCCTTCGGGTCGGTGTGTGGTTGACAGAGAGCGGGGATCGAATAATTTGGAGAAGACGCAGAGGGGAAAATTCAGCAAAGCAGCACGGAGGGGGGGAAAGTTAGCCATTGCTGAGAAGTCGCCGTCGCTGCGCGGCGGCAGTCGGCCACTGAGCGCTTCACAAGTACACGACAGGGCCTTTTTTTTACACCTTAAAGGTGCAGTGATATGAACTTTACGCATGTCGCCTTTTTTGAGTCAACGTGTAGTTATCGATCCCGTAGTAACGATTCGGTACTGATAATGCCACAGAGGGACGATGTAATATACGCAATATTGATTAGTATGACGAGTATCGAACGCGATTCAAAACGGGAGCAAAGCCCGCCAATTTTCAGCGCTGCCAAGCGGTCACCTCCCGCGGTCACGCCCCATCTGATCACGTGGCCACACGAAATGGTGACGCGAGTTTCAGCTGACATTTCGTCTGCTCAGCGAGCACGTGTAGGCATGTCTTCGCCACCCCCCATCGTCGTCAGCGCCGCCGTTGAGAGCGTCCAGAAGCGACGATGAAAACACTGAGGAATATGGAATCGCTTCGCTTCGTGACGTGGCGAGTTGGATCCTCTTCAGAGTAGTGATTCTGATATCGACGCCGGACAGAGCAGCCACGAGGACGAAGCTGGAGACGCACACTTGGGCCATGCTGGCTGGCAGACATGTCACAACTACGCATATGAACGCTGCGTGCGTGTTACTTGTTTGAAATGATATTTCTCTGAACCATACGTTCTGTACTGGTGCACTTTGATCGGTTATTGTCGTGTATGCGTATACCTAAGCATAGCCAATGTGTCGTAATAACTGGTCAGTTAGTCAATGTCGCCATGTGTGTCAATTGTAGTGTATACTGCTCTCAGACTGAAACGCGACAAGAAAAAAAGTGAAACGCGGAGGCCTGGAATTTTGATTTCGTGAGCGCGTTGTGGGGGGGTAGCGTTTCGCAATGGTGCAGCAGTCTTTTTGGTTTTTTCTCTTATTTGAAGAGCACGGTTGCAGCGCACAACGGTTCCATGGCATGCTGGCACGTAATGCGATGGAGATCGTAGCTTTGAATAACCACATTCGCGCTCATGACTCCATGACAGATCACCCGAAGCGGCACAACGAAAACGCAGGCTTCACACGAACGCGCTGCACAAACCAAGCAAAACAAAACAAGCGACGCCGTTGCCAGGCAGCCTGGCGTCGCCGCCAGGCGGTACCACGATGACAACACTAAACTTCTCGACGTCAGCGTTGCTCACGCATCGTCACTCAGCGCCTGAGGCGTGGCCTAAGGGCTAGCTGAACACGTCAAAATAGTGTCGATGTTGCATGGCATGAACGTGCCGTTGAGCCTTTGCCCGCTCTTTGCGCTCGATATAGAATAACTTCTACGTAACAGACGCAATTCATACCTCGCTAAAAAAACTCATGCATGCCAAGCAATCGAGAGAACGCCACATCTCGAGTTTGAAATTTCATGTCACTGCTCCTTTAATGAAAGCTTCTGGCCGCAGAACTTATACGCGACCGCAGTTTCTCGCGGTGCTGAACGTTGCTGTGGAATCATCGTATTTTCCGGGAACGTATTAACCAGAACGTAGTACACACACCTGTATAGGGTTATCTTCAGTTTTCGCAATTTCGAACGTAGGAGCCGGGAAATCGTATTAAGCCGAAACGTAACAACGAGGTTCTACTGCAGTAAATCTCATAATATATACGCGTATATGCAAATTCTACGAATGAATCATCTTTGCTAATATATTCCACGAAATTCAGTTCACTCGTTTTAAGTGATTAGAAATTCAAAGGATTCTGGTTACAAGTCCCTCTTAATGGGTGCCTTGGCCGATTTTTAACAGCGAAGCTATGTATGCTCGGCAAACGCCCGTATATCGTTCGCGAAAACAATCATCACCACGTCGGTGCACGCTCTCTTCATCATTTTCTGGTTTGCTCACCGAACGGTTGCGCCGGGCATGCGCTCTCATGCTGTGCCGGCTTCTCCGGTCAGGGATAGAATAATTCGGATGGGGCGAGAGAACGAGTACAGAGCGGAGAAAGCACTAAAGACACAGGAAGAAGAGATACATAAAGAGAAAGAAAGGTGGAAAGAAGCAGTGATAGAAAAAAAGAGAGAGAAAGACAATGAAAGAGGGGAGCAGAGGGAAAAAAAAAAGCCGCCCAGCTACGCTGTTGGTTTCAGGCTGGTGCCACCAGAGAAAGCTGCGCCAATTTTATTTTAATATGTGCAAGAGTTTAGGCTAGAACATAATCTAATCATTTCGAACCATAAGTTAAACGGAGCACCTTGTATGGAGTTGACCGTGGGAACTTGGCTGTTACCTTCCTTCCTAGCACTTATTTTCATCTTCAAATTTGCCGAGTGGCTGGGTCCACTGGGGATCAGTGGCCGTGAAGGTTGGGCTGCACTTTTGCAGCCCTTGCCACCAAGTGTCCGAAACGATACCAGCCGCTGGAGGGAACCTCATGTGGGACCACATGCAAGATGGGGGAAGCGACAGTGGTGGAGCAGTGTAGGAAGCAATCTTGACAGCAGGGGTGGATTAATGGAGCATTTTTGAATAGGGGCCCGGAGAAAGTAGCGCAAGACCCAGACGGCGTACGGGTTTTGAGTCAGACGCCATATTTCCCCAATTTAGCTGGAAGCCCCAAAATTTGCTTCGAAATCTTCGCGTTAAAAACATGGAAGCGGCCATCGAAGCGGCGACTCTGGGGCAAAGCCAAACTGACCCGGTTTCTGAGCAACTGGTGGCGTTATAAATAAGCATGTGCTGGTATGGGCTATCATTCCACCCCCCCCCCCCTCACGTATACAACATACAGGGTGTTTCAAGAAATGTGTCTAAACTTCTCAAAAATCAGGGAAATGCGATGTTCGTTCTATGCCTTCACAGTTCCTTTTTCTGCAGCGGCAGACATCTTAAGGTATGTTGCCACCCTTGAAAACTGTTTTTTTTTTTCAAAAACAGTGGACTTCACTTTTTAATATTTCAAGAATATGCCGACATTCAGAATTGTTGGGCAGCAGAAATGACGTCTCTATCTGCTTCTGTTCGACAGTTACGTAGGTTTTTACAACTACCAGTAGACCTCCCTGAAACCGAAACTGGTATTTTGTAAACACGAAACCTATATTTCAATCACTAAAACAAACTTCTGTTTGTGCCCAAATTCGCAGGATACATTTAGATTTGTTTGTGGTGAAGTATGCTAAAGCTTAATAAGATTGAGCAATGGTAATCGCGGCCATTTTTATTCAAATCACACTAATGGCCGCGTCGGGGCACACAAAGTGACACCGTGTTTACACTGCACCGACGTGTTGTACTGCTATTGTGAAAGCCATTTTTCGTCAATTCAGTGTCCTAGATTGTTTTCTTACCAAAATAACAAGATATGACTAAGTTCCGAGTTAAACAAAGGCCGTAACGCAATGTGAAAAAAGTCGGTGTGCCTGCAACCGAGCGAAAGCTCTGGGCACAGGACAAAAACACAGGGGAGGTTTTTACAAAGACATCATGAACAAAGAGAAGGATGTGTATGCAGACCTCTGTTTAGACGATACATTTTGATGGAATATGCCTGCACGAGAACCCAAAACGCTTCAGTGGGATGCTTCGGCAGCGTGTCCCTAAAGATGTCCATGTAGGCCAGCGCACTGTTTTGTTTGGACTGTAGCTTTGAACATGTCAGTTCAGCAATGGAAATGGTGACACGCTGGATATCTTGAGGCAGATTGATGTGGTTCTTGCCCACTGCAGCACAGTAGCTTGCCTCGGCAGGCGCCGAACTCGCTTGAAGAATGCGAGCCGCCAGTCAAGGGCTGACGAAGTACAAGCTTCTAAAAAAAAATTACACCATCTCCCGCTAAAGGGAACCATGTGTAGATGCGAAGCAGCGGGCGCTAACGCTTACATTGGCGGTGGCGTTGACGCTGGCGCTCATCAGAGCGTTGCGCAGGAGAGAATACTGGGGATGCGCAAAGCACACAGTGATGGACCGGTGTTTCCTACTGGAACATGCCAATCGCTGCTAATGGGCAATGAGAGACAGAAGACTCCGACTGGACACAGAGACCCACAATCCGCTTTTAGTAAACGCGCACGCGCGAATTTTTATTGTTCAACAACGCGCAGGAGAAATCTCCCACCGGCACTACCTTGCAGGTCAAGATCCAGTGTCATATATACGGGGTGGCCAGTGAACGGTTGTGCAGCGCGAGCAGTCGGTTTTTTAGGAGCGAAGGTCTTTAGGTTGGCACACCGCCGTCGCCGTCGCCGTTGAAGCTCCCTGGCACTGTGCCAGCTGTGGCGTCTCCCCCTCACGCGGGAGGATAAATGAGCTTTATGAGCGCGGGAACGCGGGTGGCGTCTGCACGATGCGCGTGAATACGAACGCATGCGAAACGGAGGCAGATTAGTCACCCTCTCCCTCTTTCTTCTTCTTTGCCCTCCCTCTTTCTTCGTATCTGCCAGCGCCGGCGAAAAAAGAACAGTAAACAAGGCGTTCGGCGCGCGTTGCGCAAAAAAACAGGTCGCGCGGCGCAAAAACAGTTCGCATTCATAAACGACAGTAAAATTCATCGAAAGCCATTTTTGTACATATATGAAAATAGCGACCCACTTGAGATTAGTTAGGGCTGCTCACAGAACATGGAAGGTCGTCCTCGGAAACGTAAACGTGTTGATGAAGACGATAAGGTGCCTGGCAAGGATGCGGAACACAAAGCCAAAGCAGCGGCAGCAAGACGAGCCCGGCAACGGAGCGGAGCTACAACGGCTACGCCGACAGTATACTGCCGTACGTGCTAGAGCGGCCGAATCTAAGCGCCGACGCCGCCAACAATTTGAAAACGTACACTGTCGTCCTTTATGAAAGGGAACACGCGAGCGCGTGGCCGGCGCGCTGCGGCGGCTGCCTACAGCACCATCAACCGTCAGGTAAAGAAAACGCGTCCGCTTTTGGCGGCACCGCCTGTTGCGATATCGGAGCGGGAGCGTAATCTAGCAGCGCTTGTCCAACAGCCATGACTCGTTATGTTGTTTGTCAGTCGATGACGCCGAAAGCGGACGTGCTTTCTTTAGTTTTCGGTTGATGGTGCTGCAGGCAGCCGCCGCAGCGCGCCGGCCACGCGCTCGCGTGTTCCCTTTCATAAAGTACGATAGTGTACATAGTCGTTCGCGTTCCATTTCTAAGGAGCTTCGCTCATCGGTTGCATTCGTACACGGTACAACTACTAGTTTTTCAACCAAGAAACTCGCTAGCAGACGCTGCCTGTGTCGGCGCCGTGAGGCGAGATAGGTGAGAGCGTAGGAGAGGAGAGAGAGAGAGGGGGGAACGCGCATGCGCAGTGGGGGGTGTGGACGCCGCTGGCAGGGATGCCTAGAGGAGAGAAGGGAGAGCGTAGGAGGGGAGAGAGGGAGGGGACGCGCATGCGCAGTGTGGTGTGGTGGCCGCAGGGAGGGATGTGTAGAGAAGAGAGAGGGGGAGAGGAGGTTTTTTATTTCTATTTTTTTAAAGGGTTTGCGCATACGCAGTAAGGGTGGTCAGGACGCACACCACCACCACCACCGGATTAAACTTCGCCTTAAGGTATGTTGCCAACTTTTTCGAAATCTTTTTAGATTTTGATCGCAAAGTTATTGTTTTGTATTCGCCTTAAGAAGGGCTGTTGAAAAAGACACTTCAAATATGTTAGAGAAGAAAAGTGCAACTAATCACAATTTAATTACGGAAATTACCCAAAATATGTCCCTCACGCGAAGAGTTATAAGTACTGATCCTGTGAAACAAAACGAAAATGGCTTGGCAGAAATGTAGCTGTACAATAAGGCTGTGCAATGAACTAGAATCTTTGCGCTGTCGTCAATATTACACACACTATGACCGAAAAACCCAAAATTGTCTAATTTCAGATGGTTCCATTTTAGTCAATACCTTATAATACCAAAAGTTATAGGTGGTTTTCAATTATCCTACTTCATTGCACGGGAAGTATTATTGAAAAATATTGGATCATTAAAAAGTTATGACTTTTTGCCCAGTAAAAAACGACTTAAAAGGAAGTTTTGAGAAAAACAAGAAAGAAGTTTTTCGAAACGTGTTATATACATCATTGGAAAGCTTTGGGACGCCAAAAGCCGCCAGGCTCATAGCTGGGACCTTCCTTAGCTGCCACGAGTTCACCGTTACGTGGTTTAGCCGCGCGTAGTTTTTTTAAGCTTGTTTTTTGTCAGCCGTTGACTGGCGGCTGGCGTTCTTCAAGCCAGTTTGGTTCCTGCTGAGACAAGCTACAGTGCTGCAGTAGCCAGGATTGACACCAGCCTGCCTCAAGATATGCATTGTGCCGCTATTTTCAGTGCGGAACTGACATATACAATCTTACAGTCCAAAAAAAAAAATTCTCGGGCCTGTATGGACATCTTTAGGGACACGCTGCCACATCATCCCATTGATGCATTCATTCACGTTTTGAGTTTTCCCACAGACATATTTCCTGAAAATATATCGTCGAAACAGAGTTCTGCATACACAGCCTTCCTTTGTTCGATATCGTTTTGTAAAAACCTCCGCTGTGTTTGTATTGTGCTGTGCCCAGAGCTTTGACTCGGTTGCAAGCTTACCAACTTTTCACACTTTGCGTTTCGGCCTTTGTTTCACTGGTTACTTAGCCATATCTTGTTATATTAGATGCGAAGCAGCTTAAGGCGAAGTTCAATCCGGTGGTGGTGCTGGTGTGCGGCGTGACCACCCTTACTGCGCATGCGCAAACTCTTTCAAAAAAATATAATAAAAAACCTCCTCTCCCCCTCTGTCTCCTCTAGGCATCCCTCCCTGCGGCGACCACACCCACACTGCGCATGCCCCCCTCTCTCTCCTCTCCAACACTCCCCCTCTCCCTCACCTCGCAACGCCGACGCAGGCAGCGTTTGCTAGCGACTTTCTTGGTTGAAAAAAAAACTGGCTGCGTATCTGCGTGCTTCGCTGCAAATGTCGTCAAAAGACGATAGTCGTGTGCCGGCCATAACACTATGTTTTGCCTTGCCTCAGACAGCGCCTACTCTATGTTGAATCGGCCGAATCTGCCTGGCATTGATAAAATAGAGGCGCTGCGCGAGATATGGATGCCATTGAAAAATTGGGGGGACCCTTAAGCTTCGCCTTTAAGAGTTGAACGCGATAGCGATATCCTGTCCCTAGTGCGTACTTCAGTCACTATGCTATGTAATGGGTAGCATGTTTTAAACCACGAGCAATCATGCGCGGGAAATGTTTTCAAACTTGCTATGCACCCACTACGTGGTCTTACGGGAATACGCACAGTAACGCACAGCCTTTTGAATACGCACAGCCTTTTGTAATGGGTGGACGGCTTCGAACCACAATCTCGTTATGATATTCACATCTTCTGACGCCCGATGGTAATGTACGCTTGTACCACGCAATATTACTGCGATATTACATGTTGTATTCTGACGCCTGTATACAGGACGCGTGTGTTTGTAAAGCATGAAAGTAATTTTCACTGCATTTCCAAGCAGAGGAAGTTATTTTCAATGTGATTCTAAGCAGAAGCGTGGCTGTGTGATAGAACACCTGCTTGCCACGCTGACGGCCTGGGTTCGATCCTCACTCGGACCCGGTCATTTTTATTATTTATTTCATGTGCGTCTTTCTCGATTTTTTCGGTCATGGACAAGATGATGATTTTTCGCTCACAACCAACGACGCCGCCGCCGACACCGACACCGACGACGATGCCGACGCCTTAATTTCTGCGAAACGAGCTCTTTAACGCTATCGCGTTAAAACATTCATGAGCTGGTGCTGAACCAAGGGCCACTACCTGCGGCAGCACCTTCTAGTCGGTACATGGCTTTTTCGTGCAGAGCGTCGCAGCTCGTAGACAGCGTCGCATTTTCAGCGCAGCCTAAAAAAACACTAGGGTCTTTAGAATTACGTATCTATGTATTTTCTAATAAAGAAGCACACGTCCTGATACTTACATATTAATGTCGCGCCTCAGATATGCGTAGTATTTGCTTTTTAATCGAAAATGTTCACAAGTATGAACGCAAACACCAGTTCAAGATGGCTGGGTGTTCAGAAAGTGGTTAAACTTTGGCCGAGTAGCTGAATCAGGGGACGTCGGACAGACAGACAGCCAGACCAAAATTTCTGCGTTGAAGTATCCCAAGAAAGACTATCGTCTTGGAAAACCGACTGCTCGCGCTGCAAAACCGTTCACTGGCCACCCCGTATATATGGCACTAGATCTCGACGTGCAAGGTGGTGCCGGTGGGAGATTTCTCCTGTGCGTTGTTCAACAATAAAAAGTTACACCATCTCCCGCTAAAGGGAACCGTGTGTAGATGTGAAGCAGCGGGCGCTAACGCTTACACTGGCGGCGGCGTTGACGCTGGCACTCATCGCAGTGTTGCGCAGGAGAGAAAACTGGGGAGGCGCAAAGCACGCAGTGATGGATCGGTGTTCCCTACTGGAACATGCCAATCGCTGCTAATGGGCAATGAGAGACAGGTGACTCCGACTGGACACAGAGACCCGCAGTCCGCTTTTAGTTAACGCGCACGCTGCGAATTTTTATTGTTCAACAACGCACAGGAGAAATCTCTCACCGGCACCACCTTACAGGTCAAGATCCAGTACCATATATACGGGGTGGCCAGTGAACGGTTGTGCAGCGCGAGCAGTCGACTTAAGAGGGTGTTGAGGCGAGCTCGTTGGTACGGGTCCATAAGAATACGCAGCGCTAAAACGACACAACACACGGCGAAAACAGCAGTCGGATTTTCAACCAAGAAACTCGCTAGCAGACGCTGCCTGCGTCGGCGTCGCGAGGCGAGAGAGGGGGGAGCGTAGGAGAGGAAAGAGAGGGGGGGGGAACGCGCATGCGCGTGCCCTCCCTTGTGCTCTCCTACGCTCACCCCCTTCCTCTACTCTAGGAATCATCTACTCTACGGAGCGGCGCATGCGCGTCCTCTCCTCTAGGAATACTCTACTCTACGGAGCGGCTCCGGCGTCCCACAGCGCATGCGCGTCCTCTCCCCCCTCTCTCCTCTTGGAATCATCTACTCTACGGAGCGGCTCACGCGTCCCACACCCCCACAGCGCATGCACGTCCCCTCCCCCCCTCTCTCTCCTCTCCTACGGTCCCCCCCCCCCCGTCCTTTCCTATAGAAATCCTCTACGGAGCGACGCGAACGACGGGTGGTGTGACAGCTGCATGCTCCGCTGGGGGGCGCCACGGTAGTTCCGCGGTATGAAAATGCCGGAGCGCGCGCGCCTCATTCTCTCTCCTGCGCAGCGCCGCGATGAGCGCCCGGACCATTGCCGTGAAATGAGAGCGGCGACGTTCCTCCCGCTCAAGCTATTTATCTCCCCCGCTGCTTCGCATCCACACATGGTTCTCTTTAGCGGGAGATGGGGAATTTTTTTTATTTTTATTTTTTAACTCGAAAGTGTTATATGACGGGGTCCACCAAGATTTGAGTGACGTATTTCCGTCACGGAAATGACGTGGAAAAGATAGGCATGATCAGAAGACAAAGAAAAAAAAGTTCCGTCAACGGGGGTCGAACCTACGACCTCTTGGTCTGCGACGAGAGATGCCGGGCACGCTATCCACTGCGCCACGGTCACATACTCTGCAGGCTTTAAAAAAAAGCCTTTTATATCTACCACTATCCTGCCACAGTGCTCTTGCTAAAGTGAAGTGATGCATTATGACCGTGAAATGCACCATTAGTTCTTTCAAAGCGTCGTTTCTACGCGTTCGTCCTATTCGGCGCGTTTCGAGTAGGAAAAGTACAATTTTGTCGACGCATTAACACACTGCCAGGTGTCGCGCTTACCCCCTCGCGTCTTCGTCGCTCATAGCATCCGTCCATACGAAAAATAGCTCTACTACGCGCGAGTGTTTGGCGTGGCAACTCCGCGTTCCTAACTCGCCCCGCGAAAAATTGCAGCCGGCCAACGGGGAAGACACGACGCGCGTGGCGTTTCCCTCTGGTCTGGCAGCGTTGTTCAAAATAACTCTAACATGCCGCGAGTAGGCGACCTTAGCCCAAGTTCGGCGTCCAATCAGTGGCGCTGTTCTGGCTGTCACACCGCTTTCTCTAATTCCGATCTCACAGTACATCTACCCCAAGCATCTAAGACCGCAAGGGTCTGTTTAGTCATTGATCATGGACATTAGTCGTCCGGATACAGATGTACCACCAAGCGTCAACGTGGATGCATCCACGTTAAACGGTGTCATACTTGTCGAACACTAATTGACGTTGTGCAAGCTATCTTATATCAATGTACAGTAAACATTCAACTACTTCTGTAAGGACACGTTTCACTTTCGTGTTATACCGATTCCTATGACGGAGGGATCAAACATGTTTTTTAAGTGTTTGCGCATGCGCAGTAAGGGAGGTCACGCGGCACACCACCACCACCGGATTAAGCTTCGCCATAAGATGCTTCACATCTAAAATTCGCAGCGTGCGCGTTAACTAAAAGCGGACTGCGGGTCTCTGTGTCCAGTCGGAGTCTTCTGTCTCTCATTGCCCATTAGCAGCGATTGGCATGTTCCAGTAGGAAACACCGGTCCATAGACGTCAGACTCGGCCCAGGCGGCACTGCGAAAAGCGCCGCCACCAGCGCTCTCATCGCCGCCCTGGCCATAACTGGGTAGTGCAAAGAGATCCGTCCGCAAGCGAATATGCATAGGCCATTATAGAACCCCCCTCTTTCGCTCGTGTTAAGGGCTGTTTCCTAAAAATCAAGGACCTGGAAAGCTTCTTCCATCAATCCCCCTAGCTTCAGAAAAGTAGGAAGCTCATCAAAGTGAACTGCGGCTACAATGCAAAATATGTTTCAGTTATTTAGGCGTGCTGCAACTCGCAAGCTCAAGCGAGCATCGCATGACATCTAGTTCGAGGCACTCCGACGTGCGTTCTGTAGCGCCTAATTGCGTTAAATTTGGGCATATCCATAATGTCAAATCGATGAAGTACGTACACGAGCAATGTTTCTTACGATCAGTGGTACAAAGCTCGCTTCATCAGGCATGAATGGTCGCGGCGATTTTCGCCTTTGCAGTTGCATTCTCCATCCATCTCTCGCTTCCAGTGCGTCGAACTGTTTTATTACGCATCCTCGAATGTACTGTTGACGGTTGTCTTCCGTTTGTATATACTGCAGATGGGGATACGTGCGTGTCCACTTTCTCGGTGTACAACGAAAGGCAAAACTGTGGCCTCCGAGATAGCTCCGGCAATCGCGGAGATCACGGGCAAGAAAAACCTGATGGAGGTCACGACGAACATTTTGCGATTCACTTCTTTGACGCACGTGTTAGCATTTGCTAGTTAAAGCTGGAACTTTGAACCTTCAATGCGTACGTGCGCGATGCTGTGTGATCACGACCAGTTCAGATTATGGGTGGTCGCGGAGTGCGCGATGTTTATCGCGCGCTTCAGCAGTCTGCATTTAACTGCTGCACGATGCGCACCGCGGCCTGAGGCTCTGCTGAGCTTCATAGTCAAGGACACCACGGTTCTACGTCAAGGCTACTCAAAACACTAACATGAAACCCGCATTATCACACTTTCCCATGCAACCGGCTGTGGAGAACGCGAGTAAGTCGCTTAACCAACACGTTCGCAACGCCCCCTATCCAGAGCTCTCGCCGTTTTGCTTCGTGCGCCAGCTACGGAAATCGGTAAAACTGAAGTCCTTTCCGCCTTTTGCATGTCTGTGTGGCGCCCCCTCGCGGACTTTTCAGGAAACAAACCGTGGGGCGTCGCGCGCGTCTGCTGCCTCTGCCACCACTGCCACTGCTGCTGCATAGCACAAAGCTTGGCAGCGGCACATGTGCCGATAGCCCCGTCTGGGTGTTGTGTTGTGGCATGGAGCCACCTGGGGGTATTTCATACCCGGCGGGTTCTTTTCTGTGACCAACGGGTGGATGAAAAGGCCAGTATCAGTGGAAAATGATGAGCAAGGAGCAGTTGAATGCCTTCATGGCAGCAAGTGGTGCGCGGTGCTCCCGGCAAACCACAAAAAGCGCAGAAATTCTGCGATGAGGGTTACGTGCGCAGCCTCATGTTGAATGAGTTGACTGCCGCGTCCACGTGCGGAGTTCCGAGAAGCATTTTCCTCACGTCAATGAAGGGTGGCTGCTACATTGTGCATGCAGTCGTGAGGAAGACCACATGCGAGGTAGTGGCATGTCACTGCCTCTGCGCAGCCGGGTAAATATATTTTTTGTTTATTGGCGCATTCATACTAATCATATGAACTACCGGGCCTCTGCGTGGGCCGTTTCGTGCCGTTGTTGCTTCAACGTTTTACTACGGGACCGCGGAGCAATGATTTTACGGAATGGCATGCTTCGAAGCGTCTATCGCGAGTACCTCGCGTCTGGGCCACAGTGTTCGCTGGCCTGCACATAGATATTGAGGGAACGTGATCCTACGATACATGCGTTACACGATTTTAGCACACCAGAGCTGGCGCCGATAGAACGCGGCACGCTGAACCTGTCTTGAGCTATGTATTTTTGCGAGTGTCGTTTAACCTAAATTGCAAGTGGCAGGGAGAGTTGGCCGGCGAACCTGCAAAATCTGTGAAAATTGCACTATGGCGACCAAAAAAAAGGCACGCACGTGGAAACTTCGCAAGATTTATGAATCGGTGCGCGGCAGTGACGTCAACAGTGAACACAGGCGAATTTCTTTTATTTTTTTTCCTTTCTCGCCGAACAGCGAATGTGCTTTGACAACATATATGAACCGCTGAACGTCAGTGAATGACAGGCGACGAAAGTGCACCCTTTCGCATTCATTATGTTCCAGCGGACGATTTACGGCGATTGTTTTCCGATTTATAGAAGACGCCAAAGTAAACAACAGCGTAGTTATATTGAGACCAAAGCGAACCAACGCGCAATTAACCATACTTTGCTGTTGTCGTCATTCCAAAACAAATACAGAAAGCTTGTCGTACAAAGAAAACCCGTAGCTCAAGCTTCGTCGCTACTGAACTGCTGTGCGACGAGACAGACACAAAGCGCACCCTTTTTCCGCGCCCTGCATGAAACGTGACATGTTATTCACGTATAACATTTAGTTAGCAAACACACCGTTAACGAACTGCTCTTCGCACTGCATTGCAGAATCGAAAGGCTGCCACGAACTGCCGTCTTCATTTTGGCGCCTCACAGCCCTGATCGTGCCACGCTTCACGGTGCTGATGATCGCGTTTCACCGACGGGAAGTGGAAAAAATGAATGTTGCTGCTGGGCACGCCTCACGAAGTGCATCCATAAGCGGCATTAGTGGCCGGCATCGAGCTCACAGAACCAGATATATAGATAAATATATTTGTTGTGCCACCCGCACGTGCCAACACTGCTCTCACCACCAATGCCGCCGCGGAAAAAAGAGGCGGCGTCTGCAACGGCGCCCCACAGACAGTTTCCCAGATTTGCCGCCAGGTGGCCGCGCATGCGCTGTAGAGGCATGCAAAAGGCGGATTCACAGCGCAACAGTAGCGTCGACTGAGGCCTTTCTTCGTTGCGCGCGGAGCTGTTGCGTCTGCTCTTGCTTTCGCCGTCGTTCTGACATGCACTTCATGGCGGTTCGGTTGCGCGTCCGACTAGCGGAGAGTAATTCGTAGCTCTTTTTCTGAGTGTTCAACGTGCCAACACACCAAATATTTAGGTTAATCGTTGTTTCCAACTCGCTAGTTGCATCTGGTTGCAGAGCAAACTGTGCAAGGGAGCCGGACTTTGCGCTACCCAAAACTGCTCCGACAGGTGGCGCTAAGTGTCTGCAAAACTCCAGAGTTTGACGTCTATCACTGCGTGCTTCGCGCCTCCCCACAATCTAAGAAAAAAAACAGTCAAAAGAGGATTACGAAGCCATTATTCTCTTCGGGTATTCACTTGACCCCTTTTGGATGGTAGACGCAGAGAAAGAGAGTTGGAAATTCGAGAGGAGTTACAGAACTCTCGTGAAGCGCCTTTCGATTGGCTTCCGTTATGAAGCCGCCGCCGTATACGCCATACCTGTTGCGCGTTTGCCGTTCGGCGCCGTTGGGACGGGCACATACTCTCGCACTGGCGCGAGGGAGCCTGTGCGCCAGGCCAGCCGCGCGGCTTCTCCGCCTGCCTCCGCCTTTCCGCATGCTCTCTCTTCTCCTCCGCCTTTTGGAATGCGTTGCGCTGGTCGCGCGTCTTGGAGTTATGAGTTCGAGTGAACATACGTATTTGCAGTGGCGGTCACGCCAGGCTCCGTGCTCGAAGTGACGCTTGTAGTGAGGAATATTCTTGAAGTTGCGGACACGGACTACGTGCGCATCTTAACGGTGAGTGAACTGCTTTCGTAGGTACTAATTACAACAGCTTAAGCTGGGTGCCTGCAGCAGCTCTGCGGAAGTAGGCTGCCAGCCATATCCAACTGCAGCCTGCGTCCGCGATGCTGTTGCAGGATGTTCAATTAAAACAGTCCCTTAACTAGTTGAGACCGCTATGCGCGTTGTTGTGTAAGTGATTGCATGGCATCAAGGGCGATTACTTTCTGATCGCACATTGTGTCTGAACTGCTGAAAGTGCTTGATATGGTTTTTAGGATGCGCTTTAGTCAACGTCATAATAACATTTCCATCGATACTCGATGTGCAGCGTGCTTCCACGCGTGGAAACATGAAAAAAAAAGTCCGTGTGCAGAGACGCACTGCATATAATGACGTTCGGCTTTACAACAGAATCGAGTGAATGTGACAGTGGGAGCTATGTGAGGTAATTCTAACATATACCAGGTCTCATGTCGACGTAGACGGCGTCCGCGTGCGTTGCTGTCGTTCGGGCGCTCGTACAACTGAGTATTTAAGAATGGGTTACGTTTGCAGAACACGCTGTCAGTAACCGCTCACGGCGTGCCCCCTGACTGCCGGAGGATGCGCTTGGATGTGGCAATATGCCGGCGCAAAGCCGGGCTTATTCTGGAAGCACTTTATGAAGCGACTTATCAGAAAAGGAGGGCCTTCATTCGTGCATAACCAGTGCCTATCGCGAAACGCGGTTCCCGCATTCTATTACGTGAAGATTTGTTTTCGTTACGAAATTATTTAAAACGAAACACTCGTGTCAGATGTGTGTACAATAACGGTGTGTTGAACAAAGGGTGGTTTAAATAAAACTAATCAGTCTGTGTGTTTGTGTGTTGGTTATTCCCAGGGCAACGAAGGTGTCGCTATGGTCTGGCGCTTCACCACTAGTGATAGGAAAATCAACAGCGGTGTTCGTAATGTCAACGAGGCACTCGGCCCTACATTTCCTTTGGTTGGACAAGACGACGTAGGAAAAGAGGTGAGTGGCACCCACGCAAAGGAGCCTAAAACAATTACCTTTGTTGTTTAAAAAAAAAGCTCACATGCCCTCGATATCCAGTCAACGGCCGTCCAGAGGGCCCGTGAAAGAGCGGAGAGGCATGGCCTCCCGATTCCGACATGGGAGCAGCCAGCGGCGAGCCGAGGACCCCAGCGGGTCCTTCCCGGCTAGTCCCTCAGCACTTCAATAAAGTTCTTTGTCTGTCATCTCGTGCTGCAAGTTTGTCACCAATGTATTACACGATAACGGCAAAAAAAAAATCACAGCAAATCCACGGAGTGAATGATGATGAGTGGGCGAAGCTGCGGAGGTTCATCGGTAAACCGTGAATCTTCCGTGAATTCTGCCCAGTACATCATCACCGACGTTAGATCGGGCGCGTTTATACTAAAGGGTCGATGAGAGTTATGGTGACTGAAGCAATCATGGTTACACCGTGAAATCTTCAGTGGTTTCGCCCAGCAGTAATCAAAGCGATAGTGTGTGGGAAATTTTATTCAAAATTCAACGACCGGTCGTCGTCCATGGTCCGCCAAGCAGCACGATCCGGCAGGCGCACTCGTACGGCGATCCGGGGAATGAGAGATCCCCGCGCATTCGGAGAGCAGCTGCACCGCCAACGCCATCTAGCGTACCTTCACCCAACCGCCATATTGTACGCATGTCTATGGGACAGCGCCCTCTCGGAAACGAGACGAGAACTGGAGATGACGACACCATATCCACGGAGTGAATGATGATGAGTGGGCGACGCTTCGGAAGGTTCGTCGGTAAACCGGTAATCTTCCGCGAATTCTGCGCAGTACATCATCAACGACGTGAGATTGGGCGCGTTTATACTAAAGGGTCGATGAGTCATGGCGACTTGCAGCCACTTTAATTTTACATGTACGCTTTGAACTTTTTTATTGTTTAATCACGCACAGGAGACATCTCACACAGGCACTACCTTGGAGGACGAGATCCAGTGGCTACTGGCTACTCAGGATGCATCGACAACCGAGAACCGCCCAGGTGATGCCATAAGGAGCTTCGCCCCTAAAACACGGTTCCTTACCATGCCTCTTTGCATTTGTTTTGTGCTGAGTCTTCATTATGTCTTTGTAAATCACTTATTGTGTAGGTATTTCAAAATCTTACTATGATTCCGTTTTCTCATTATGATATCCCGTTCTTCTTTTCAGGTACCATTTTTCATGGCTGCTCACGCTGAAGAGGAGCGACAACATAGCGAGTCACAAGTCTGATTCCTCCAGCCTTCACGACTTTTTGATTCTTAATCATAAGGAATAAATATGGAAACAGGATACCGATATCTGCTGTTTATTTTACATGACATGACACTATGCACATCACAGTCACACATTTTGGTTGGTTATACTCATGCAAGCATGTAAATGAGGAATACCTCAACTGCTTCAACATTACTAGAAATGACGTGTTTTGAGGAGTTTGATTAAAATAATGCTAAAATTGAACTATCCCTTTCTTGCAGTCGCTGGGCACAACGGCAAGTATTAATGGAGTTGCTCAAAATGAATACTTGACTATTCCCAGCAGTAGTCGCGCAAAAGTAGAGCATGGGTCAATTTAGTAGCTTAAAATAGTCGTAGAGTCGCTTGACGCTTCGGTGGGTGTCAAGTGACCCGCGTAGGAGCGTCACTGGCAAGAGTCGTCTGACTCCCTCAGAAGTGGTAGTGTGATCCTTCGCATAAGAGACCTCCCACTCTTTTAAGATGGTCCGGGGACCCTCCTGAGCGCGCCGACTCTGACCCACCAAGAGAGTCACCGTGACTCTCCAAAGAGAGTCGTATACGTGGCAAGTCAGAACTCTCCGAAAAGAGTCAGGTATACTCTTTTTTTTCTTAGAGTGCAGGTTTCTCTCCTGCGCAACGCTGCGATGAGCGCCAGCGTCAACGCCGCCGCCAGTGTAAGCGTTAGCGCCCGCTGCTTCGCATCTACACATGGTTCCCTTTAGCGAGAGATGGTGTAATTTTTCTGTAAGACAACAATCTGGGCACTGAACTGACGAAGAAATAGCTTTCACAGTGGTAGCACAACACATCAGTGCAGTGTAAACACGGTGTCATTTCGTGTGTCCCCTCACGGCAATTAGCGCAATTTGAATAAAAATTGGCCGTGATTGCCACTGCTCAATCTTATTAAGTTTTAGCATACTTCTCCACCAACATATCTAAATGTATCCTGCGAACTTTTACTGAATAAAATGTAGGTTTTGTTTATAGAAAATATCTGTTTCGGTTTCAGGGAGGTCTCCTGGTAGTTGTAAAATCCAACACAACTCTTGAACAGAACCAGATAGAGATGCCATTTTTGCTGCAGTACAATTCTGAATGTCTCTAGATTCTTAAAATAATAAAAAGTGACGTTCGCTTTTTTTTAAACGTCATTTTCAAGGGTGGCGACATACCTTAAGCTGCTTCGCATCTAAAAACGAGGAGCTGGTATACCACCAAATGGGGAACTCGTGGCAGCTGAGGAAGGTCCCAGCTACGAGCCTGGCGGATTTTAGCGGCTCACAACCTTTCAATGGTGTATGTAACACGTTTGGAAAACTTGCTTCTTTTGCTCAAAACTTCATGTTATTGCGATAGCAATGATATGGACACACTCGGCTGATTTTCGCCGTCGCCTTCTGTCGACGCCGTCATGTCCCGGATATGTATATGTATGTGTATATATAAAAAAATGGCATAAAGAAAAATAAATCTAGAAAAAAATTCCAAACCACCTGACTGGGGATTCGAACCATCGACCCCTCGCTCCGCAGCCTGCTGCGCTAGCCACCACAGCCACACGCCATGCTCGTGCCAGCGATATAACGGCGAGTTTGAGTGTGTTTTCTATCACGCAACGCTTTTACAGTTTCTTTCAAATGGAAAACTGGCCTTGAGATGCGCACTAAAAAGTGGCTCCCTTCAGTACCACTCATGATGTAGAAGGAAAAAAAAAGAACACCGGGCACACTTGGCGTCAGACGCCACCGCGTGGTAGGAGAGGCAGAGGGGTCATTCCACGTGCCGCAGTTTAAAAGAAAAAGATGTATCAAACAGCGTCGAAAACTCGTATAATCACATAATCAATCCTTGGCCAATTCCCCTGAGTGGGTATCAGCAATGTCAGAGGCAACAACAACAGCGTCGGCTTCTGCATTGTGGAGACTCGCAGCGCGTTGCTCAAATACAAACACACGTAATAACTGCGACAGTTGTTAGTTCACACTTGTCCTGTGTATACCTATGCGTCCTTTTCGAGCGTCCTTCTTTGTGTTGCGGCGGCGCGTTGCAAGTATCGAGCTGCTTGTCGTTCTTCGCGTGACTAACTAATTTCTTGCTATTGCATTCATTGCTTCGACCTAGTGGCGAAACTGTGACTTTTTTTAGTTGTTTCTTCCTGCGTCAACAGTCGTAACTTTTGAATGATCCAATATTTTTCAATGAAAGTTCCCATACTTCTTTATGGAATATTACTCTATGCAACCAACTAGGATAATTGAAAACCACCAATAACTTTTGATGTTATATGGTTTCGACTGAAATGCAACCATCTGAAATTACACAATTTTGGGTTTTTCGCCCATGCTATACTTAATATGGACGATAGCGCAAAGATTCTAGTTTCAACCACAGCCAGAATGTACAGCTACATTCCTGCCAAGCGATTTTCATTTTCTATCAGAGGATCGGTGGTTATCACCATTGCGATTGTGACTAGTCGCACTTTTCTTCCCTAACATGCTTTAAAGGGCCACTAAACCACCTCCGATATTTTTTCAAACATTTCAAGTAAACACGCGCATCGTGTGCAGAATGCCGTCACGATCAACGATGCCACACGCGGCAGCGCTACAAAGCCGCGGGCGCGCCACAAATTCAAAAAAACAATCCCTCCTCCTTTCCGAGCCCTTCCGGCCTCCGCGTGACGTCAGGATGTGAATAAGTGACGTAGAGCGCAGGTCATGCACGATTGGTCGAACAGGAACGTAAGACTTCCGGTAAGTCTGCAATCAGCTGGCCGCGCTCCTTGTTGTTGTTCGTCGTGTTGCCTGTGCGGAGGTGTTCTGGCACGACGTGTCACCGTACGGATCCATCAAGTTGGCGATCCTTTGAAGGCGTGCGCGCAACACAGGGTCCATGCCGGCGCGATTCGTATGAGCACGGGCCGGCACGGCAGCAGCGGTCAGCCAAGAAGCGCGCAGTCGACGGAGCAGACGGAGTGCGGAGTGGCGGCAACCGGAAGTAGAAGGTGTTTCGAGCAGCGCGTCGGCGGTGACGTATGGCACGCGAGATTGGAAGGGGCGCTCTGCGAGAGGGCAAACCGGCTTTGGGAGAGGATACCAACGGAGGGTGGCGATGGAAAGATCGAAATGAGCGATCGCCGCGTTTCGATGATCAAACGCGTATAACTCCGCTATTATGGTACCGTTGCGAAAAATTCTCACGGCTGCGTCTTCGTTGTACACTCGTGCACAACTTCCCCACCACAACTGAATTTCGGCCTCCGGGTGGTTTAGGGGCCCTTTAAGTGTCTTTTTAAACAGCCCTTTTTAAGGCAAACGCAAAAGCCATCACATTAGGATCAAAATCTAAAAAGAGTTCCAAAAATGTGGCAACATACATTAAGCTTGTTAAAGACATCATTTGGGACAGCAATTTAGAAAGGTGTATTAGTTAACTTTTAATCAGTGAAATTCGGCGCTTATGTCAAATAGGGCAATTGATGTAATTCATGTGGAACACCCATTGCAGCTTTGAGATTTAGAAAAAGCGGCCTCTAGTACCTATTGCAGTGTAATAAAATTCATCCGAATGCAAAGGCGAAAACGAAACTGAAGCACCGATGAGCGCAACAAGCAGACTACCAGGATGGCGTCACTGTTCTACACAACGGTTGCAGAGGCGTAGTTCTTCCGCGTTCGTTAACGTATGTGCGCCATGCGTCCTATGATTGCAAGCGCAGCCCACACACCCACACAGCAAAGTCGCTTCATGGCTTATATAACGACGCTTACTCATTCTGGGCGTCTCAGCAGAATATGGCAGTTGCGCTCTTCCGCGCTTCGGTTTCGGTTTGCCGCTGAAATAGGTTGAATTTCACCACTTCACAAATTTTATTAAAGGTCGCTTTTTCGAAATCTCAAAAGTGCAATGTATTGTTCGCACGAAGTACTTCAATTTCTCCAGTTGACATAAGCACCTAACTCCACCAATTAAAAAGTTAATTTAACTTTCATATTAGTGTTCCAAGTGATGTCTCAGTCACCTTAAGATCCTTGCGGCTACTGTGCTAATTGTGAAGGCGTCAGCGCATATCGCATTTCCTCAATTTTTGACAATTTTGCACACATATTATAAACATCCGGAATATTGGCCATCAATTAGCCGACATTTGTAATACCCATTATCGATTTGAGAGCTCGTAGACTCAACGCAGCTGGGGACTCAAAGTTGGATTGTCTTGGCTGGTGAGGGAAAGTAATCTGGACTGACAGAATTAGTGGTGATTACCAGCAAATTTAGATTCACCACTTCAATTGATCGCGCCAGTACATCTTTTAAATGACAAATTAATAGAATGCATGTAAGCGAGTGCCAATTTCTGTATCATTTTTGTTGCGATAGCAATTATATGGACACTCTCGCCTGATTTTCGCCGTCGCCGTTATGCCCCAGATATATATATATATATATATAAAGGAAAGAATTGTAAACTTAATGGCTCGTTTGCTTTGTTAAACACAGTATTAATGAGAACTAACAGACAAAGATGCCAAGGAAAGTATAGGGGAAGCTATTAGAAGTAATTGTAATGTAAATGTCAAGAAAGGAAAGTGGACGAAAAGATAACTTGCCACCGGCAGGATCCGAACCTGCGACCTTCGAATAACGCGTCCGAAGCTCTACCACTGAGCTACGGTGGCGGTCATCCCTCCGTCCACTTTATAGGGTATATATGTGTACTTAAACGTGGGAGCGTCAGGCAGCGCCACCTGTTGCCATTACGGCGAGTGTGGAACACTCCTTTTTGCCTGTAGGCGTCACGTAGTACGTGATCTTATTACGAGCGGGCAGCTGACTAATAATCCCTCGCATACCACCTGAAGGCATCAAGTCTGCCAGAACGAGACCCTCGTTATGAATGAAGGAAAGAATTGTAAACTTAAGGGCTCGTTTGCTTTGTTAAACACAGTTTTAATGAGAACTAACAGACAAAGATGCCAAGGAAAGTATAGGGGAAGCTATTAGAAGTAATTGTAATGTGAATGTCAAGAAAGGAAAGTGGACGAAAAGATAACTTGCCACCGGCAGGATCAGTACAAAGACATTTCAAGGCACCCGACCGGGGATTCGCACCAGCGACCCCTCGCTCCGCAGCGCGCTGCGTTAGTCCACTCAGCCACGCACGATGCATGCGACGCATAATAACGGCAAGCTATCGACGCCATTTACCGCTGGCGGTATGCAGATCTTGGAGGTGCTTGAGCGTGTTTTTGATATCGCAACGCTCCTGCATTTTCTTGTTCAGACAGAAGTTATTAACTGGGCCATAAAGGTCGTCGCGAGCTACTCGCCACCACCCTCCAAACCGCCGCCAAGCTAAATTCAACGACCTCGTTGTGCCATCAGTAAACTTGTTTCTCTCTCTCTCTTTCAGTTCAACTACTGCCTTTGAGACGCGCACGAAAAAGGGGCCCCTTTCTTTGACAACTCGGGATGTGGAACAAAAAAAAAAAAAAAAAAAGAAACACCACGCACACCTTGCGTCAGACACCACCACGTGGCAGGAGTCGCACCACGTGGAAGAGCGTCGGCTTCTGCATTGTCGACACTTGGAGCGCGTCGCTCAAACACAAAGACGTAACAACTGTGAGAGTTGTTAGTTAACGCTTGTCCTGTGTGTAGACTATTTCACGGACGGCTTTGAGTGCTGCCATAATGGGCTGTTAATCTTTGTGCTTTATATATTTAACAACAAAAACAACAGTGTTATAGTACGAATACGCATGAAAACGGTTGGGTTAGTGCATACGATGTTTCAGGGCATTATTAATTCATGTCGCGATGGCGGCGCCCTGATGTCTTACGGAAATAGTCTATATCTGCGCGTACTTTTCGAGCATCCTTCTTTGTGCTTCAGTGGGAAGCTGCAAGTATCGAGCTGCTCGTCGATCTTCATGGGACAATCCAACTTCTTGCTATCGCATTCATTGCTTCGCCCTTGCGGCGAAACTGTGGCATTCTTTTAACTTAATCCTAGCTTCTCCTTCTGGTCCCCTGTAGAGAAGGTTATCCAATTGATCTGATCTGAA
The DNA here is from genome assembly GCA_030522465.1 of Rhipicephalus appendiculatus. Lineage (NCBI taxonomy): Eukaryota > Metazoa > Arthropoda > Arachnida > Ixodida > Ixodidae > Rhipicephalus > Rhipicephalus appendiculatus. The sequence continues at coordinate 27,843 of JALIZH010014279.1, read as the reverse complement.
GAGTAATTGATCTCATCGATAACCGTAGACGAGGGGATCCGATTGATCTGAAGAGGATGTTATCTGATTGGCGGCTGAAATCAAGGAAGTAGTGAAATTTAGTCTCTCACTTCATACAGATAGTTCTTGATAATGTGTTAGAGCCAAATAGCGTCAGCCGCTGCTCGATGAGTCCTATCGTCCATCCATCATTCAATCCACCCATCGATCCATCCATCCATCCATCTACTCAGTGACGCTTTCCCTAGCTATTGTATGGCTTTCATCAACGTTACTAGAATAAACTCAATTTCAAAGCTCCGTATCTCCGCCAGCGGAGGAGAGTGGGCCGAACGGCGGTCGCGAGAACTAGCGGCGCTGCAGTCAACTATTGCGCTACTCTCGGCGCATCGTCTGCTACGGCGGCGTACCGCGGCGGTCCGGCGCGCTGTTGCTCGCGGCGGCTTTCTAGTTGTACTATTATCAAACTTCAACATCTATCATGCTTCCAGTCCACATTCTCTCGTCGTACTTGTGGACTGCTTAGGTGGATATGCATAAGGTTACTTGTTTGTATTGGCCCGGATATGTTGCTCATTGGTTGGCTAAGAATCAAATAATGTCCAGCCTATCGTAAATTTTAGCTGTTTACGTTGCGTTTAACCCTCAAGTATGGGAATTTCTTATTGAATGAACATTTTCAACGTAGTTTTACTAACAACTGCTACCATTTTAACAAAAGCCGTCTCACCTAGACGAAAAATGACCCAAAACGTTTGTAAAACCCTTTATATGTGCAAACAAGTTGACTACAGGGAATACAAAAACTTTCTAGAAAAATAGTACTCATGTTTTCTACTATTTGAAAAAAATGAAGTTCTCGCAGAAACAGTACCCATGCCTTACACTGTATTCAAGGCAAGCCTTCGCGACAGCTAAAAATCGAGAGTAAAGGGAAAATGTCACAGCAACTTCACCTTCTTTCTGGAATCTTCCACCTTTTAAGAAAGCTGGAGTTCCTGATTGAATTGCTTGCAAAAAAAGAGAAAATTGTCATCACAATGTAAAACATCGCTATTCTAGCCATCACGTCCTGATCATGAGCGATACAGCTCAAAGGATGCCGTGGAAACCACTCGAAATTCTCAAGCACAATCGAAAAGTCGTCACCAACTAAGGGGTTTTCGTCAAAGGGCTCTAGGTAGTTTTCTCAATTGCTTTTAACGTAAAAAGTTCTCGTGAGGGGCGACTTAGGCAGCCATTACGGAAATACCTCCTCCGAGTGAATGCACTTGCGTGTGTTTTGGGCTCGGCTGCGCACTACTCAGGGGTGCTAGGCAATCTTCGCGCGTTGTTACTTCTTCCATTTTTCTGTGAACGTACCCATAGATGTACTACACTCACGGCGTGTTTCTTCCCGATGTGCTACGCTCCACCAAAAAGTGACACCGATGTGTGCGACACCCCCAGCTGCGCTAAGCTTCCGAAATGGGAACACTGTATACGATTAAAAAGAGATATGTTGCTCTATTATGAAGGAAATGTAACAAAACCTGCTCATTAGTGAGACATGACCATTTATATACAATTTTGTTCGTTCATAAGCACCACATATCGGGCATGCTAACGCAAAAAAAAATCCACTGCTTTGAAGGCCGCGCGACCGTTGACAATTGATCGAATGTTAATATGGTGCAAATCTCAGTCTCGGCAGCGTTGTTAATCGCTTGCCTTTCATCTTGCTGTTGTATTTCTGGCGGCTCCTTCAAAACTGGGCACTGGGCTTTCGAGGGGTGACATGCGCTTTTTGTTTTGGGGGGGGGGGGGGAGGATTGGCGCCTATGTTTTGAACATTTTGGCTGCGATATATGGGGTGGAAGTTCTGAGAACAAGCGTGGATGAGTACCGCGCGCGAGCTCCCACTTTCCGCATGAGATGAAAGCTTCTTGTCCGGCAAAACATGACGTTAGTGCTTTACAATGTCGTCATTCTCAGACTGGACCTCATAGACCTTGCATTTCGCAGTGAGCTATCTATGTTTGCGATGCAAAGCTTGCTCCCACCTTTTGAATGGTCTAGGTTTTTTTGGAGTTCCTTCGGGGTGACCATTGGTTTACACCCTAATAAAGAAATATTCGCATGCAAATGATAGAAAACCAATTACAAGAATTACTGAATTCACTTCAGCATGCTGCATTTGAAACTTGTTTCGCTCATACGGTCACTCTCTTGGGTTATTTTTGTTGGATTTTACAACTACCTTTCAGTGTGTGCCTGGATCATGTCCTTAAATGACATTGTTGTGTAAACGACTGCCTCTTCACCTACAATTATATTTATGTAGTGTATATTATTTTGTATTTCTTGTACTCGTAACTGTTGTGTAATTGTTGTCGCACAGTGTATATAATACTGAACCACGTCACCTGCGCCATATCCACCAAGTGTTGCCGCCATTTAATAATAATAATAATAATAATAATAATAATAATAATAATAATAATAATAATAAGAAAAATAATTTTATTTGCACAATCAAAATGAACTCTCGGGTAACGTGCAAGTCTAGACAGAAAGGAAATTCTGTTACGATCGTGCACCTGCTCGCCCGTCACCCCAACGCGAGAGAAACTGGTGTCTACGAGCGTCTCAAGCTGGCCCCTGCCATTGGGTAACCACGTTTACGCCTTAACAAAATAAATAAATAAATAAATAAATAAATAAATAAATAAATAAAGAAATACATAAGTAAATAAATAAACAAACAAACAATAAATAAATAAATAAAGAAGTGGCGTGAAGCGGAGTCGCCGTTGCGGTAGCCGCTCTTAAGGCCCGGCGCAAAGCAAGTAGGCATACCGCACCGTCGATAAATCTGTTCGTCCTCGTTACGCGTCGTACACGGCACACGTGTTTTCGTACAAGACACTAGGCAGGGTCAAGAACAGTTCCGGAACTGACGAGTGAACACAGCGCACCATTCGCTCTAACCGCTTGCATTTCGCCGGCGCCGATCACAACACGCGCCGCGCGGCCGCGGGAGCTAGACTCGACTACAGCGCCACTAGTTCTCGCGACCGCCACGCGGACCGCCTCTCCGGCGGAGCTTTGAAACTGAGTTTATTCTAGTAACGTTGGCTTTCATGCCCCTAGACGTGAGTGAGCCGAGTCGCGTGAACGCCACTTGTTTTATACGCTCCCAGCTGCTGGCGCGGCTCCTGTTGCGACTCGGATCCGGCGGGTCTCATCGTAGGTAGCTGGCCCGCCGCCGGTCCCCCTAGCCCATGTTTAGCTGAGAGGAAGGCGCTCGTAGGAGAGTTATTACAGACGTTTATTCACATTGAGAGACCAAGAAGACAGAGAAATTTTTACAGAAAGTCTTCGGCTTTTAAAGCCCCCTAGTCTGGCAACCTGAGGCTCAAAGCGGTGTTAGCAACACCCGCCAATAACGTGTACTGCTGCCACAACGCCCTGCCCCCAGAAAGGAGGTAACGGGACGCACAACACGTTCCTCAAGAGGCAAGGACGAGAAGTCCCATTGGGGAACACCAATGCACCACACAGGGGGATGTCCACGTACCACGCCCAGACGGCTCGAAATTGTCGGCGAGGAGGAAGCGTCCGAAGGGGAACCGGACTGGTGACAAGTCAGTGACTACTGAAGACGTGGCTGCTGCTGTCGATCACACCTGCAACCGCCAATGGCTCCGTCCAGGTGCTGAGACATTCCTCGTCGCTGAGAAAGTAATAGCCGCTCCGTCCTACGCCGGCAGCATCGTGCAAGAAAGGGCTGTTCGCGGCACCACCGCTGTATTTCTGGACACCTGACCACGCCGCACGCACGTGGGCCTACCAGAAAAATGGGGTTAGACTTGCGCCCCCCGAAGTGCAGCGAACCCGGGAGGAACTTTTGATTGACAGGAGCATTCTCCGCTGCCTCTGCCATGATAGCTTCCAAGGCCAATCGCGACACTCCGCAGAAGCTTTCCGTTATGTCTGCTGCGCCAGCACACAGCCTTCTATGTTCAGGCGAAAACCTTACATGCCTCATCAAACGCGAGAAGTGACTGACGGCGTCAACGCGCTCGAGTGATGAAAAATATCATTATGGTGTCGCCCTATGGCCTCATCATGACGTCACAGGTGGACACATATTTTGTGACGTAAAAATGACCTGCTATGCAGTCACATGACCTGACGTCACCTGGTGGTGACATCACGTGACATATTGTAGCTTCGCCGAAGGTGGGTCGATCCCAGAGCCAGGGCAAAACAACATTGGGTGCCGAAAGCTTTCGGTGGAGAGGGGAGATCAATAGGATCGACTGTGAAGCTTTTGCGCTCGATACGTCTCAGGCATATGCATAGGAACCGTGTGCATTATTTTGATTTCACGCCTCGGTTTCACGCTCTCGCAAAGACAGATCGAGGGACATGCGAACGTCGTTCTAAATTTTTTTCCATCACGCGAACGCCGACAAAGTGAAAGTGCAGACCGTGCGCCAGGAGCTATGAGGCGCTGGGTGGCTTTCTGTGATCGATGCGTCTTTTTAAGACGGCGCAGTGTTCGCTTGACTCCGCGCGAGGTCGTCGCCAAGGGCACCGCCAACATGCACATTTAAAGGTTTCTTCCTGATTTGTGGGGTCGGTGCGCCATCCTCCCTCTCAGAATCTAGTTAATTGAATTGAAACGACCAGCAGGAAAGTCTAACCCAGCTCGGGGTCGAAACGTGGGAATAAAAAAAGCCGGCAGATACCACACACTGGGGCAATCAATGTAATGTGAAGCATCCAGCAAGGATCAAATGATGCTCTACCTAACATGCATTTCATGATTTTCATGTTACCACCTGCCATTTATATTCGTCATACAGTCACGTCGCGCAACACCCATTTTGGTGTATATCAAGCAAGCGAACTGGACGCAAGCGCACCATGAGTGTGGAATGTAAATGACGTTGTACACATAACTTGCATGTCATGATTTTCATGTTACCACCGTCCCCTTATGTTCTTCATACAGTCCCGTCGCGCAATACCAATTTTGCTGCATATGAAGCTAGCGAAACGGCCGTGAGCGCGCCATGAGCGTAGTATGCATGTCATGTTGCGCACGACGTGTCATGATTTTCCATGTCAACTATTTTCAATTATGTTCTTCATACAGCCACGTCACGCATTACCAAATTTGGCGTATATCGAGCAAGCGAAACGGCCACGAGCGTGCCATGAGCGTGGCATGAATGTCATGTTGCATATGACATGTTATGATTTCCGTATGACCACTTCCCAATTATATTCGTAATACAGTCGCGTAACGTAATACCAAATTTGGTATATATCAAGCTAGCCAAACGGCCGCGAGCGTGCCACGAGCATGGCATGCAAGTCGTGTTGCACATGACATGTCATGATTTCCACATTACCACTTCTCATTTACGTTCGTCATACAGTCAGGTCACGCATTAACAAATTCGGTGTATATCAAGTCAGCGAGACGGTCGCGAGCGTGCAATGAGCGGGGAATGCAAGTCATGTTGCACATGACATGTCATGATTTCCATATTACCATTTGTCGTTTATGTTCGTCATACAGTCACGTCACGCAATACCAAATTTTGTGTATATCAATCAAGCCATCGTAACGACCGTCAGGGCACCATGAGCGTGGCATGTAAATCATGTTGTACATGACATGCACGTCATCATTTTCATTTTCCCACCTGTCATTTATGTTGGTAGCAGTGGCGTAGCCAGGAATTTTGTTCGGGGGGGGGGGGGGGGGGAGGGGGGGTGCTCGCATGTCAACACTATATATATATATATATATATATATATATATATATATATATATATATATATATATATATATATATATATATATATATATATATATATATATATATATATATATATATAGTTGAAGGAGTGGTTGCCTTTGGTTGCCGTATAAGTATAAGTATGAGAGGTGGCACTTCAAGAAAACTGCATTTATTACGTCGACGTTTCGGTCAGAGCCTGACCTTTATCAATACAAAATTTTCGTTTTTATTCCCGTGCTTATATACACACCAAGTGAGAGGGGAAGAAAAAGAGAGAGAGGGAGGGGAGAAAGTTTGCTCAGGGTTTGTGAGGGGGAAGGACCAGGAGTAACACACTGCCTCCGACAGCGGAGCGCTTCGTGGGTGAGCTTATACTTATGCTTTGGCTATTATTCATTGTTAAACGTCGCCGCGGTATTCTGTCGTGGAGGGCTGCACGAAGAGCCGGCGCAAGTACGAAAAAAAAAGAAAAAAAAAATACACACACACACACACAGCCGGTACGCGATTCAAACCGGCTGGTTAAAAAGGTTAAATTGGATGCAGCTGTAGACGCGGCATCGAAAAGTGGGTGTCGGTGAGCTCTGTTGCCGCGGCGTATGGTCCTTTTGGGCAATGCGGAAAGAGTCCTATCTACCGTCTCACTTGCTGAGCCTGCTCGTTTGTCGGATAAGTGACGCGCGCTTCTAAAACGAGAAGCGACACGTTGAGTGGCATTAGCGACTTCCGGTCATGGAGCCACTGAAGGAAAAAAAATAAATAGATAAAATAAACAAACAGGAAAAGAGGGGGGATGGAGGGGGTAGGGGCAAGAAAAGAAGGAAGTGGGAGGGCGGGACCTCCGCTTAGAATGATCGAGTGCTGCTCTCGCCAACAGCTCAACAATACACCGCCGGGGAACGTAAAAGGCGGCACACATGAAAGGGTGAAAAACACTGCAGGTACGATCACCGAAAGCACTGGCTCGCACATGCATCTTTGCAGCGTATTTCGCTGCGTTGATGTTAGTGGCGTTTAGAGTACTATTTGCGCTTTAAGGCACGCAAAACAGGAAGAGCACCCGGATGTTCATTTATTCCATGTTCAACGGTGTTGAATTTGTAGATTAGGTACGATTCGCGCTGTTCACGTTCTCTCTGAGAGCGGGAATTTCCTTGGAGTAGTGTTATTTTAATGGAATCCAAACTGTGACCTTCTGACTTAATATGTTTGGAAAGGGGAAGGTTCAGTTGTGTGTTCGCATGCGAGCGGTGATTGTTAAATCTGATTCGAAAAGGTGTGTCCGTTTGTCCAATGTATTGTTTAGCGCAGATGCCGCATTCCAATAGGTAGACAACGTTCGGGGAGTCGCAGTTAAGGTCGCCATGTATGGTGTGTGTAAAATTACTATGCGTACTTTGAGCTATCATGGTTGTTTGCATGTGCTTGCACACTTGACATCTACTTTTCCCGCAGGGATGACAACCAAACTGACCTGTCCTGCTTGTTTTAGAGTGTACGACGTAGTCGTACACTCTAAAATTAAATAGCTTTGAATTCGACAACCAATACTTTCTTCAAATAAATGGAACGGCGATGGGAACGAGGATGGCGCCGAACTATGCCAACATATTTATGCACGAGATCGAATCAAGTTTTCTGTCAACATATCCCATGAGGCCCGCCTTCTATAAGCGGTACCTGGATGACATCTATCTCATTTGGACGGGTACGGAAGAAGATCTAATTAAATTTATCGACGCATTTAACAATGTCCATAAAAATATTTCTTTCACGCATACTTATTCTAGAACTGAAATTAACTTTCTTGATGTTAACGTAAGGGTGGAAGGGGGCAAACTGATAACTATTGTTTACAGGAAGCCTACAGACGCGCAACAATACCTACAATTCAAGAGCTGTCATCCGCGGCATTGCAAAACTGGCATCCCCTACTCACAGGCACACCGAGTTAGGAGAATCTGCTCTGAAACAAAGGACTTCAATGAGAACACGGACCGCCTACGTAACGTCCTTATAAAGCAGCATTATCCAGCTCTAATCATTGACGACGCGATACAAAAAGCAGCAAATCTGAACCGCCACCAAATCCTACACAATCAGAACAAAGAAAGTAAACAAGAACGGAGCAACCTAATGCTCACATTCACTAGTAACGCGCCGAATGTTAACAAAATCCTGAAAAAAGCATTTCAATATTATTGAACAAAGCGACCGCCTTAAAAAGCTCTTCACTGTTCCGCCACGGGTGGTATACAGGCGCCCGAAATATGTAAGGGACTACGTCGTACACTCTAAAACAAGCAGAACAGGTCAATTTGGTTGTCATCCCTGCGGGAAAAGTAGATGTCAAGTGTGCAAGCACATGCAAACAACCATGATAGCTCAAAGTACGCATAGTAATTTTACACACACCATACATGGCGACCTTAACTGCGACTCCCCAAACGTTGTCTACCTATTGGAATGCGGCATCTGCGCTAAACAATACATTGGACAAACGGACACACCTTTTCGAATCAGATTTAACAATCACCGCTCGCATGCGAACACACAACCGAACCTTCCCCTTTCCAAACATAATTAGTCAGAAGGTCACAGTTTGGATTCCATTAAAATAACACTACTCCAAGGAAATTTCCGCTCTCAGAGAGAACGTGAACAGCGCGAATCGTACCTAATCTACAAATTCAACACCGTTGAACATGGAATAAATGAACATCCGGGTGCTCTTCCTGTTTTGCGTGCCTTAAAGCGCAAATAGTACTCTAAACGCCACTAACATCAACGCAGCGAAATACGCTGCAAAGATGCATGTGCGAGCCAGTGCTTTCGGTGATCGTACCTGCAGTGTTTTTCACCCTTTCATGTGTGCCGCCTTTTACGTTCCCCGGCGGTGTATTGTTGAGCTGTTGGCGAGTGCAGCACTCGATCATTCTAAGCGGAGGTCCCGCCCTCCCACTTCCTTCTTTTCTTGCCCCTACCCCCCTCTCCATCCCCCCTCTTTTCCTGTTTATTTATTTTATCTATTTATTTTTTTTCCTTCAGTGGCTACATGACCGGAAGTCGCTAATGCCACTCAACGTGTCGCTTCTCGTTTTAGAAGCGCGCGTCACTTATCCGACAAACGAGCAGGCTCAGCAAGTGAGACGGTAGATAGGACTCTTTCCGCATTGCCCAAAAGGACCATACGCCGCGGCAACAGAGCTCACCGACACCCACTTTTCGATGCCGCGTCTACAGCTGCATCCAATTTAACCTTTTTAACCAGCCGGTTTGAATCGCGTACCGGCTGTGTGTGTGTGTGTATTTTTTTTTCTTTTTTTTTATCTTACTTGCGCCGGCTCTTCGTCCAGCCCTCCACGACAGAATACCGCGGCGACGTTTAACAATGAATAATAGCCAAAGCATAAGTATAAGCTCACCCACGAAGCGCTCCGCTGTCGGAGGCAGTGTGTTACTCCTGGTCCTTCCCCCCTCACAAACCCCTGAGCAAACTTTCTCCCCTCCCTCTCTCTCTTTTTCTTCCCCTCTCACTTGGTGTGTATATAAGCACGGGAATAAAAACGAAAATTTTGTATTGATAAAGGTCAGGCTCTGACCGAAACGTCGACGTAATAAATGCAGTTTTCTTGAAGTGCCACCTCTCATACTTATATATATATATATTGCCACGCGCTATTCTTATTTTCACTTTTGTTGTATTCGGTTTTCGCCCACAGAGACCTTCAGCAAAGCTCAGCTCAAACCGCGCCTTATTGTTCTAGAACCTTCGCGATTATTGTAGATCGTTTTGTTAAGATTGCACGCAAGACGCGACCACTCGCGATTATTCCAGAGCTTGCGCGATGACCTGTGATAAGGCTAGAATGTTCGACGCGTGATGCATAAAAGCCAGCGCGCTCCAACGATGTTCAGTTTGATCGACGGCCGACGCTCCGTTCGCCGCTATCAGTGCCAGCGTGTATTGCTGTAATCTGACTTTCAGTTTACCGGCCACAAGTTCGGCCTAATAAACAGTTTCATCTTGAGCATACCGACTGCTGCTTGGGTCAACGTCACGACCACGTGACAATATATATATATATATATATATATATATATATATATATATATATATATATATATATATATATATATATATATGAGAGATACGTATATGCTTCTCCAGCATTTTAAATCTTGTCTTAGTTGCATGATGGCGCTGTTGCAGCACAAAGTTTGTTACAAAATGTGATCTAATCAAATGCATAGTTTTTGTTTGCTTTTACCCTTCTCATCATTCACAGCACCTGCCCGGTGAAACGTGATCGCTTGCCATTGCGGAGGAAACAATTAAGTCTTTTAGATAGGGCTGCCCAAGACAACTAACGAAAGTTTACGCAACTCGGGAAACGCAGTACATTCTTTGGGACTCATTCGCAAAAGTAAACGTTGTTTAAGTGGCAGTCTAGTACTACCGAAACTACATTTCGCGCTTAATTCTACTGACATGACGTTGCTGCATCACACGTTTCCTGAAAAGGCCCTCATAATTTTCCTTTCCAGCAGTTCACCTTCAACAATATTTCCACCAGGATCTATCACGCACCGCAATGGTCATGTATTTTTGCATGATTGCTGGAAATAAATCAAACTACGACTTTAGAATATGAAAGCTTGATGTGGGAAAGTTCGCATATTTACGTTACTATCACTAGATCATTTAAGTTGAGTCATGTGAAGAAGCCATTTAGAAAACACAAATTTATTACTGTAAATTTAAATTATAGTAGAAAATTATGCACTAAATTTAAACCTGGCTATATTTTTTTCGGAATCAGGGCATCGACAAAGCCTATATAAACATAAAGGAAGAAATCTACAGCGGATCCACAGCCACTATAGTCCTCCATAAAGAAAGCGACAGAATCCGAATAAAGAAGGGCGTACGGCAGGGAGACACGATCTCTCCAATGCTATTCACCGCGTGTTTACAGGAGGTTTTCAGGGCCCTAGATTGGGAAGAGTTAGGGATAAGAGTTAATGGAGAGTATCTCAGTAACCTGCGAGTCGCTGATGACATTGCATTGATGAGTAACGCGGGTGACGAATTACAGCTTATGATTACTGAACTGGATACCGAAAGTAGAAGAGTAGGTCTGAAAATTAATATGCATAAAACTAAAGTAATGTGGAACAATCTTGGCCGAGAACAGCGCTTTGCGATAGGTGGCGAGACGCTGGAAGTTGTAAAGGAGTACGTCTACTTAGGACAGGTAGTAACCGCGGAGCCGAACCATGAGAGTGAAATAACTAGAAGAAAAATTGGCCGCGTATCTGCGTGCTTCGCTGCAAATGTCGTCGAAAGACGATAGTCTTGTGCCGGCCGTACTACTATGTCTTGCCTTGCCTGAGACAGCCTAAAAAACACTAGGGTCTTTAGAATTGCGTACCTATGTATTTTCTAATAAAGAACACACGTCCTGACACTTACATATTAATGTTGTGCCTCAGGAATGCATAGTATTTGCTTTTTGATCGAATATGTTCACAAATATGAACGCGAACACCAGTTCAAGATGGCTGGGCGTTCAGAAAGAAGTTAAGCTTTGGCCGAGAAGCTGAATCAGGTTACTGACAGACAAACAGACGGACATACAGACCAAAATTTACGCGTTTAAGTATCCCAAGAAAGACTATCGTCTTTAATAAGGATGCGATGGGGCTCATTCGGCAAGCAATATCAAATCATGAATGGTAGTCTACCACTATCCCTCAAGAGGAAGGTATATAACAGCTGCATCTTACCGGTACTTACCTACGGAGCAGAAACCTGGAGACTTACAAAGAGGGTTCAACTTAAACTGAGGACGACGCAGCGAGCGATGGAAAGGAAAATGATAGGTGTAACCTTAAGAGACAGGAAGAGAGCAGATTGGGTCAGGGAACAAATGGGGGTTAAGGATATCATAGTTGAAATCAAGAAGAAGAAATGGATATGGGCCGGGCACGTAGCACGTCGGCAGGATAACCGCTGTTCATTAAGGGTAACTGACTGGATTCCAAGAGATGGCAAACACGTGAGGGGCAGACAGAAAGTTAGGTGGGTAGATGAGATAAGAAGTTTGCAGGTATAACGTGGCAGCAGAAAGCACAGGACCGGGTTGATTGGCGAAACATGGGAGAGCTCTTTGCCCTGCAGTGGGCGTAGACAGGCTGATGATGATGATGATGATATTTTGCTCTGCATTTGCATGCTCCTGTTTTTCTGCTCGTGTTTGGAGATCCATCTACATAATTGATCGAGCAGAATTCACTACAAACATCACAATTATCTTAGTTTCGAGAAGCTAATTCATCAAAATTTGTTGAAAACGGTGATCGAATCAATATTTCATGCTATGTGCGCATGCTTTTTTTAACCCGCTCTACTTCGTACTGTTAGAATACGCTCGCCCGCGAAATCTGCCAGCTTACTATTCAAGAAAACAATAACGAAGAGCAGCGTTACGTCTACCAGACTTACATACATATATGAGCTTTGTCATAGACACAGTGATCAACTTTAACTACTGGTAGTGCACATTGTAACGCAATACTACGTAAGTTTGTCTACCCACCAGACAGTTTTATCCACCTTTCCACCTGACGTCCCACAAAAAATATACTGCTACGCTTTCTAAGAAAGTGCAACTAATAGCATTTATTAGCATGAAAACTAAGCAACCGTTCACACTGATTGCGAACCTTAATAATGCGTGGTGCATGTATTGCTGAGATGAACTGCCGGTGAGCGAAATTATGACATGTTTCTCTGACTGCAAACAAGTGACAAGAACCAGAAGTGAAATGTAAAATTTCCTTTGGAATATAGGATGCTACCTGATGCTACTTAGACGACGCGATATTTTGCGAATGAGTCCCTATCATACTGCTTCGTTTCCAGAGCTGCATAGGCATCCATTCACGTGCTTTATGACATATTAACTTTTTACGCAGGACCTTTCAACACGACTTATCTCAAAACATCACGCTACTGACTCACATATACAGCTGAGGTTCTATGGAATACACATGAAATATAGATTTCTGTTGACCCTCGTGATTGTCGCATTTATAAAAGACAAAAAAAAAATACAAAGCAAACACAATTTTTAAAGCGCAAGCCACCGCAGTGGTACAGTAGTTACGGTGCTCGACTGCTGACGCGAATGATGTGGGTTCCATACCGGCTGCGGCGGTGGCATTTTTATGGAGACGAAACGCCTGGTGCCACTGGAAGTGCGCGAGCCTCCTTGATTTAAGTGCTTGTTAAAGGAGTCCTGACACAAAAATTTTCGCCCCGCGTTTTTTTGCTGCAATGTGTTGCTGGGGGCCTGTTAGTCATAACACGGCACATCGTTTGCTGCAGCGCGCGACAGATAATTAATTACAAGCTCCTCATTACCGACACAGCCTCAATTTCGGTTTGACAGAGCTCCAAAAACGACAAGCCGCCGGGTGCAACTATCACCACCTAGCGAGTGAAACGCTCGGTCACGGAGCACACAGAACAGTGACGCACTTCCGCGCGGTCTGCATCGTCTGCTTGCATTCGCTTGTCACCCATGCTGCGTGATGTCGTCGCCGTTATCGTCCTCGCTGTCGTCGTCGGGCTCATCGTCGTCTGATGGCGACAATTTTCTTGCGACGGGGATGGAAGGAATTTACGACGGGGCGAATCACTTCAGGTTTGACCCGCTGGCGAGGAGTGCTTCGTCGGGAAGCGGCAACGATACCAGCGACGACGACCACGATGAACCTCGCGTCGGCAATGTACTATGCTTCAAAATAGTGAATTGCTGGGCTAGTTGGTTCAACATTTGGCAATTTGAGAGCGAAGGCTTGGAAGGAAAAAATGAAGTACAACTTAGAAGGAAAGACGCTCAACTTGCAACTGAGTTTAATTCGAAAAGCTTCACACCTCTACGGTCAATGCTCAGAATGATGGGGCGCACCTTCCTGCGCATTGCAGTAAATGCGGTTGCAAGGCACTTCTAGAGGCGGCGGACGTCATGAATCGAGCTAAAGGGCAGGCGTGAACGAGAGATCGTAGAGGCGGAACAGATCGAGATTGCTGCAGACGCGTGCATCAGTGCACCTTCGGTGCATCTGACAATGAAAGAAATAAACTTCCTACAAGGCAGTTAGGTGTATAAGCTGACTGAACGTACCTGTTGATGTTATCCTAAATTGTTAACGCGTCTTTCCCCAGGAATCTGCTATTGGTTGTTTGACAATCTGGTTTGGCTGCGCCTGGGCATTTGTCTCCGTGGTGTGAAGCTTTTCGAATTAAACTCAGTTGCAAGTTGAGCGTCTTTCCTTCTAAGTTGTACTTCATTTTTTCCTTCCAAGCCTTCGCTCTCAAATTGCCAAATGTACTATGGTAAGACCCGACACATTCGTGCACAAATGTTCTGCAGGGCAATTCATTTAGCCAAAGTACGTTCGCTTTTTCTACTTTCAATATCCGATTGAATCACTTGATAACATTGGGTGATGCCCTTCAAGTTGTTGGTGCCGAAGAAAGCTAGGTAACACCAGAGCACCAGACGTGAGCGATGCACAGGGTGGAGTCGGAAGACCAATGTACGCCAAGTCCGGCGCCTGTGTGGTAAAGCAATGCGCCTCGAAATGGAGCCCGCAAACGCGACTGTTCTGCACGGGGGACCAGTCCTGATACTCCTGACGTCCACAAGCGCACACGAACTCGATCCACTTCTGCCGCCGAGGTTCATCGCGGGGAAACGTATGCAGCGATACGCCTGATCCCGACTTCGCCGTGCAGAAGGAAACGGCGCAGAAGGATTTCGGCATTGTGGCATGTCACTGCAGCCCAGGCGGCACAGGGAAATCAAGAAGTCCTTGGGAGCAGGAAACGGGAAAGCTGTAGTGTCGCCAAACACAAAACTTTCAACGCGTGCGCAGCGGCAGCGCCTCCTCTTGGCAGCGGCCACAAACTCGCGAGCAGCCGCCGAGCAGTTACCAACAGCGCAGTGGCGAGCGCGCCAAAACAGAAATGGGCGCGGCTACGACGTCATCATAACCTGTTGTACCGGGGGAAGTAGGGGGGTCACCTTGGGTCACCTCCGAGGGTGTCAATGCCGCCAGGTGCGGCCTAGAATGCTGGATCGCGCACGCGAACTTCAAAATTCATATAAAATACCTTCCAAGCTTTATTCGCTGTCGATATTTTGCAGATGGTACACGCATGTACACGGGAATCGATCCAGCCGGCTATCTCGGCCGCGAAATTTTGTGTCAGTACCCCTTTAAAGAACTCACGCGGTAGAAATTTTCGCAGTCCTCCACTACGAAGTGCCTGATAACTATACCGTGGTTCTCGGCGCGTAAAACTCCACAAATTATTATTAGTAGTAGTACTGCAAAACGCCGGGCTAACTGAGCTCGAAATAACAGCGCGGTAGAAATGGAAGTATTCTAGCCAGATCATACGTATGTGGTGCTTTTCTCCTAAAAAAAAAAAACGAGTCCGCTTTAACTGAAACTGAAAAAAACGCAGTTTTTTTGCTACGGACAATATGGTCGGACCAGCTCCAACATTTTTTTCGGCAGTGCGCTCATGTCACCAAGGAAGGAAGGAAGCAAACAGAAAGAATACCTCAAATATATATTATGGCTAAAATCTATGTAGCCTACTACAGTATTCAGAGTAAAATTTCTATTTGGCTTTTAGAGATTGTAACATTTCATTTGAGCTTGACTTAGCTCGTAAAAGAAGTCTAAATCGCAGCAAATGAACTATACAGCCATATTTTGCAATAACATTAGCACCATGCTTGTGCTTCTGTCGGTGCCGCCTTTTGTTGCATTGGCGTAACGACCATAAATAGAGTCGTATAGCGAGTGGTTCTACCAGGAAAGTTGCGTACCATTCTGGACTGCCGGCAGCGTTTTGTCGTTCTTGGCATCTTCAGGGCCTTCAGAAAAATGCTTGTTTGTTTGTTTGTTTGTTTGTTTATTTATTTGTTTGTTTGTAGCCTGAAAACTGTTTCAGCTCTTATTCATCTTCTTCTTAGCTCATTTGATTTCACGCCGTTTCGGATCGCATCTTCTTCAAGGAATAAAGCGGTGCCCAATATCTTCATTTCAGTTGTCTTCTATTTCAAACATACCGTCTCGAAGTGAAAGAAGGCCATGATATGCAGCCCAAAGGTTGTCGAATGAAAGCAATATAGGAAAGCTACTAGGACCCAAATGAAACAGATTGGACCCGGTCACGTTGGTTGTTTGGTCGTGTTTGTTGAAGCAGCACTGATTTAATGGACCTGACTCAGTTTGATCCAAGCAGATAAATGACTTCGCTGATTTTTTAAAAATTCAAAACTGCCTTTTTGAGTTCATGTTACGATGAGGAATGGTTCCATTTTGATTACAATTCGTTTAAAAAAGAAATATACTTTGGCACGCTTTACGCTCCCGTGAAACTTAGCCCTTTTCTGATTTGGTTCTTTAAGAAAAAAAAATCCACATATGTAGCACAAGACAGTCATCATCCTTTGGTCGAAAGAGGGCTGTTCGAAGCACTATCACTGTTAGAAGGAAGTAGTTTTGGCAAAGCAGGATTGCTAGCACATTATAGTCTGCTTACCAGCGTCGTCGATGTGGATTCGCTTCTCGGACAGGGAAAAAAATTTGGGTGTGTTCCAAAGATTGACTTCAAAAATGTCAACTCACTGGCAACACTGAATACACCAGAGCGACTTTGAGGTCAGAGTTGTCAGTTAAGGAGTGAATCAGGGGTGCTCTCCCCCTCACCCTTACTTATCCACTGGGGGGACGCAACCCCCGCTGATCGGCGTACCCTTGAAGCCCAAATAAGTAGACGCCTTTTGTTCTAAGAATATAGAGCATTGCCGGGACGAAACACGCGGCCCGCGGACCCCTTGCTAGCGGCCCGCGCCTTCAGACAGAATAGCCTCGCTATAGTTTGCTAAATAGTATTCGCATTATTTTCTCGCTCAATACGTATAATAGCTCTTTGTTCAGGCAAGCTACAGAGACGGGACTGGTCTCAAGTGTTTTGTGCGTGTGCGCGAGGCACCCCATGAGCTCATGATGAGTTGCAACATACCCGTAAAACGAAAACTCCATATTTCACAATCGGCGTCCAGATTTTAGTCATTCTGAAAATCAGTATCCACAAGTTTTCCGAGACCTGACGTCAAATACCCTTCTGAAATGACCCATGCAGGAAAAGATTTCTTTATTCTTTCCAGAGGAAACGTTTGGTGACATTTTGGTTAAAACTCTCTGCCCCCCCCCCCCCCGGAATCCACCATCTTCACTGTCCTCCCTGCGCTTGTGGGACTAAATTTCGTTACTGCGGCCCGCTAGTTCAGGTCTGTTGGTGGCCCCTTCTGTATATATCTGAATCCAGAGCGTCCTGCGTGTCAACCATAGTTACCCCTTCGCGGTGACACAGCTTAAATGGCAATGCAAGGCACTATGCCTTCTATTGCAGAATATTTCTTACAGTATCATGGCCGCACAGCCAGATACAGGACCGCCAGGGGTCCGCGATGTTCACACAGAATTGTCTTTTCGACTGCGAAAAGCAATTTTAGAAAAAAAATCCAGGATAATTTCCGGCGCAGCTAGCTCTTTTGGTCGGTGATACATCACAATACGAAAAAAATTTCGGGGGGGGGGGGCTCGAAAATATCCACGAAAATATTTTAAACAGGCGACCTCTCGCTGCGCAGCGCGTGGCGTTAGCCGCTAGGCCACAGAAGCGCACGTCCTTCAGCATACTAACGGTGGGCTATTTATATACACCATTCACCGCTGGGGGGTACGCCGATCTCGGGGGGAAGATCAGCGTGTTCCCTGCCTTACCAGTGAACCAGCGAGATGGCGCGAAGTGCGCGCTCGGCGCCCCACTCGTTGCGATACGCTTGCAACTCAACCTGCACTTTGCCCTGCGGGGCGTAGTCGCCCGCGCCCGTGCGCGCGCGCTTATCATGGGATGGGGGAAGTTTTACGGCGCGTGCTTTCGCCGGAAAGATTGCGTTTATGCTACAGAGCGCACAAAGGTCACCTCGCTCGCTGCAGAGGCCCCGTTTTCAAAGGAAGCGCGCTGTTCAAATACAGTGAACTAACAACTGTGACACTTGTTAGTTCGCGCTCGTCCTGTGCATACACCTGTGCGTATGTTTCGTGCGTCTTTTGTGCTTGAGCAGAGCGTTAAATGTCGAGCTGTGAACGTTGTCAGTGCGCGCTCGTCCTGTGTGTGTTCTCTTTGTGCGTCCTTTGCGCTTGAGCAGGGGCGCTCCACGTTTCGATCTGCTTGCCATTCTTCGCGTGAAATCCCAATTTTGTTGCTATTGCATTCATTGCTTCGCCCTTGCGGCGAAACTAAGTTTTTTTAACACACATGCCAAGTGTTTTATATTTTCGAGGTACCGAAGGAGATATAGACCGCGTATTGCGTGTGGCATACCACTGGCCGTGGTGCGCTCGTATGCGCCACAAGTGACTGCGGAAAGGGGTTCATGACGTAACCGACAGGCGCGTCATAGTATTCATGTCATCACTTGTCAGTCATGTTCGTCATATAGTCCCATTCTCCTGTACCAATTTTGGTATATATGCCAAGATCAGCAAGCGAGCGAGTTTAGCAGGCGACCACAAAGCATGTTATCTGGACAAGGTGAGGTGGGTGAAATGTGTCTCCTATTGTGTCACCGTGAAGATTTATAGCTGATAATTATTTGATGGTGTTTCTATCCACTCGAGTTTGACCCTCTCTATTCACGCTCCTTCCCTCCTCCTCTTCTCAGGGGGAATACTAACCAGCCTACACCTCGATCATGTGATGTTCGACGCCGCCCCGGTGACGCTCAAGGCACGCCAGATGAATGAAAGCAGGCTGGTGGTCGAGTTCCTCCGCATTCTCACTCAACAACACTTCGAGAGAGAGATCGAGCGGCACATGCAGAGCGTGATCACCAGAGTTGTGCGCCACTTCTTGGGCCAGGTGGAGCTTTTCGCGGTAGAGGGGAGCGAAGATAGGAGGTACGATTTGCCAGTTTTTCTCTATTCGTTAAAGAGAGCTCTCATGGAACAAGGAAAGTGGAAAAAGGTGAGCGCAAAAGGTAGTTATTTACTTAAACTTACGATTTTGTAGATGACTCAAAAAATGCGTGATATATAGTGGTGCCCGAACAAATTAAACTGGTATCCTAAGGGGCATGCTCTGATCTACGATTGCCGAGCCAAATACCTATGATACAGCGGAAATGTTCATATTGCAATGACAAGGTTTTCTCTGTGCTGAATATTGCTCTTAGGCTCCTAAACAGTCACGGGTCAGTTTTTAGTTACTACAGCATTTATCATTGTGGCGAACAGCTAAGCATAGGATTACTTAGGAGGTACATTATACAGATGAAAAAATGCCTATTTCATACCAGTAAGGCGCGAGAGTGCACTAGTTGATATGCTATAACCAAAAAAGATTCAGCACAATGACCGGACAGACTATGCTCGTCGCTTCTTCATCCACTGTGTCCTGCTCTTGCGCTGAGAATTTCTGTTCCTGGCAAGCACTGTGTGGGCAGCCTTGGAGACACAGCCTTGGAGACACAGGCTGCGATCGCGCGTGATTCGTTCCGCTGCCTTTACAACCAAAAGGCGACCCATTTTCGTGAAATCTTCAAGGAGTACATATTTTTTATATCTTTTTACTCCTGTTCTAGAAAGCTGTGTTTTCACTAACGATAGTCATATATTAGAGCGGAATATTGTATTCTGGGAGCAATATTTCCTAGTTTCTTTTTTTTTAAATTTTTTTTCGACCAGATCGTCTTACAAGGAAATGAGCGTGACCTGGTTTTAGACGTCAGACTCTGCCCAGGCGGCGCTGCGAAAACTACCGCCACCGTCGCCCTCATCACAGCCCTGGCCCGAACTGGGTACTACAAAGATAATAATACAATAATATCTGGGGTATTACGTCCAAAAACCACGATATCATTATAAGGGACGCCGTAGTGATGGGCTCCGGAAATTTGGGCCATCTGGTGTTCTTTAACGTGCACTGACATCGCACAGAACACGGGCCTTCCATTTGGCCTCCATCGAAATGCGACAGCCGCGGCCGGGATCGAATCCGCGACCTTTAGGTCAGCAGTCGAGCACCCCTAACCGCTACAGCACCGCGGCAAACTGGGTAGTACAAAAAGAGCCGTCCGCAAGTGAATGTGCGTAGGCCACAATCGAACCCCCTCTTGCGCTGGTATCGAGGTGCGGTTCCCTGAAAATCAGGGACCTGGAAAGCTCCTTTTGCCAGTCCACACTTCAGAAAAGTAGGAAGCGCATCAAAGCGAACAGTAGGTAAAGTGCGAAACAAATTTCAGTTCTTTCTGCGCACTGAAATTCGCAAGTACAAACAGGTATCGCACGACGTCGAACTCGAGGCAAGCCCTCCGACGTCCGTTCTGTAGCGCATATATGGGTTAAATTTGGTTATTTACGTAATATAAAAGCAGGCCCGTAGCCAGAAATTTTTTTCGGGGGGGGGGGGGGGGGGGGCAACCATCGAAACCCTTGAAAACCACCTATTTTCATTATTTTTAGCGCTAAAACACCCCCCCTCCATCGGAATTTCGGGGGAGGCCCCGGCCCCTAGCCCCCCCCCCCTAGCTACGGACCTGTGTCAAAGCGATTAAGTACATGTCACTTCTGTTAGCTATGTATCTTAATATCAGTGGTACAAAACTCGCTTTATGAGGGACGAATGGCAGCGGCAATTTTCGCCCTTTAACTTGCATTCTCCCTGCACTGTTAAAAAAATGCCGTAGTCTTACCGTAAAACAAGGCGTTAACTCTTGATGCCAGGGTGTACCCTGTTACGGCATAGGACACTAATGAAGCCGTAGTTGCTTACAAACATTACCGATGCCGTAGCTCAAGGGAATGACATGCCCATAGAACCAATGGGGACGAAAATTGGACGCGATGGAAGCGCCGTCTGGATTATAACGGTAGTTGCAAAAAGATTTGAAAATTATTATTTTGCTCTCAACTGCTCACAACAGAAAAAGTTTTTATTATATTTAACATTCAATTAACTTTTTAGAACTAAGAATATTGTGTGTATAATTTATAGCTCTGTATAAAATTAAATAAGTTTCAAAAGCACAAGGGTGCTTTGATATGGCGGCTGGCGTTCCGCGTAGCAGACGACACCGTCGTTGTCTGCTTCTGCGTCATGGCTGTCCCCCGCTCACTCCGGCAGCCCAGTCTCTCGATTTCTCTCGTTTCCATAATGTACATTGTAGTAAATTACTCATTAGAAGCTCACATGTATCGCGCATACTTACTTTAGTAAGTTAGTGATGCCGCATACTGGCCGAGCAAAATGACAACGCTGATCACGCAGGCTTGCTGCAATAAATCATTTTATTGCGACCCATTCGATGTTCACATAGAATGAAGGCCACGTAAGTAACGTTTTAGCATGTATAACACTGAATAACATGCATGCATAAGTGTTCATATGCAAACGAGGTACGTACTACGCATAGCCCCACCGCAGATGTCCGGAGCACAGAAGCTCTCCAGCACTGGCTGATACGTACATAGAACTGCACGAAACCTTCGCTGATGTACATAAAGGTGTACCGCTAACGTCCCTGCACTTCTGTAGCTCAAGACGTCGCAAAACTTCGTACACAGTATTCGGCAGACTTTTCTGTAATTGATATCGAAATATCCGAGTGCTTTTCACGACCAGAAAACGAACAGTCGCGCGGCGCGGCCGCGCAACTCTTTGTTTTCTACGGTTCGCACCAGAAGTGGGTCCCTTTCCAATCTTCCACGCATTAGCACTATACACGCTTCTGATAGCCTAAAATTAAATGAGAAACGGTTTTCTATGCGTACAGACCTCAAGTTTTACAAATAAAATCGGCGGAAAAAAGGCTTAGATGGCGTTTCGATTCCCGCTGCCGGCGGTGCGCTGTCGTCGTTTCGACGGGGGCGACACCTGAAGGCCCGGACGGGAAACTCGCACCATGCCACTGGCTTGGAACTACTTTTGAAACCGTAGCGTTTCTCAACGTTACGAATCCCGTAACGCAAGTTAATAGCTTTAAGCCGTACCTATTTATAAACATTAGCAACGCCGTACCACACCTATCTGCTATTGAAGCCGTAGCACCTCATAACATTGCTAGTACCGTATCACAAGCAAAAACATTTAAACCCGTTGTTATGTACTGATCTTGTAGATGCCGTACGACGGGTATATTGTTACATAACTTAACGTGCGATTTATATTTCTGACCGTACTTGGCACATGCTGGATCTAACATGAGAACCGTGGTGCTTGCGACGAAAGTATTTAATTTGTATCATTCCTGTCTGATAACAGCAGATTCAACGAATAAACAAAGTACCAGAAAGTGATCCAATATAAATAGATGGGAGGGAAGAAGGCCACAAACACCAGCGACTGTATTGGACTCTCATAATTGCGTCTCTTTTCATTCTGTCTCATGCAGCATTCATTTGTATCAGTAGGCCTCTATGCTGTTGTGCGAACTAGTGCTATAGTTCTGTGTTTGGTTGTCTGACTAAAGCGGAACTTGTATAGTCGAGAGCCCATAAAAAAGGAAAATATTGGTAAAAATGGTCAAATATAATAATTATTCAAACTGTCTGGCTCCCACATGGTGAGCTTCCTCGTTCTCCTTCAAACACCTTCAAATGTTCTACACTAAGTTAAATTGATATTTGAATAAGCTTGCATGAATATTCAGCATAGTGTTTTTACAG
This sequence comes from Rhipicephalus appendiculatus, assembly GCA_030522465.1. NCBI lineage: Eukaryota > Metazoa > Arthropoda > Arachnida > Ixodida > Ixodidae > Rhipicephalus > Rhipicephalus appendiculatus. The sequence continues at coordinate 5,218 of JALIZH010014279.1, read as the reverse complement.
AAAAAGAAAACACAGGAAAAGTCAGTTGAAACTTGTATTGTATTTGAATATAAATAAATTGAACATTTGTGGATTGCACATATCTTGTGGAAGACCAAATTGAGCTAACTGTTCCTTGTAAGTCATTACCTCAAGTTAGTCGAACAAGACAATATATACTTGCAGAGCCCTATTTTTTTCTTGAAAATTTCACTCTCCAAGCAAGCCGTCAAAACCTTTGAATGGACTCCTCTGTGTCGCTTAGGTTTTGCCTTCTGTGGTTCCCCTTGTCATGTGGCAACAAGGTACCTGGAATAAACATGAGACAGCCATGTCACAGATGCACTCAAAAACAGCAATGCTAAGAACCATCATGGTTGCACTTAATGTGTAACGCAAGGTGTATTCCACATAATCACGGGTTTTGGAACAGGGGTCCTGAAGAAATAGTGTCAAGGCCACTGCACGTGTGTGAGACCTAAAAAGCATTAAGGGGGTCCTTGGGCTAGGTATTTCTCGAATTAAAGGGGTGGTGCCACCAAATTTGTGGCTTGCGCGTTCTTCGCTGCAAGCGTTTCTTATAGCTCTAGGAATCATGATACACGCACCAAGATTCACGTATTCTCGCTAAATAATTTAATATCGCCTTATTTATGCGGACAACTTTCGGTTTCGGTTTCTGGGCACCAAGTTGAGCAGTGACATAGAAGTGTAGTAGGCTTGGTCACGTGACCACGCAAGGCTCGCGTGAAGATGCGTAGCCCTTAGCCAGGAAGCGATCGAAACTCGGCAAGTGATGTAGCAACCGATGCTTTGCCAGTACGTACGTTCTGGAGGTAACGGAGGTCCCGAGGACACTCACGTCACTACAGATATGGTGTGACGTCACTACAACTTTCGTTGACCTTCCCATAGAGCTACGTCAGTTTTGATGCGCTAGCGATGGGCATCGATTGGGAGAATGAGCATTTAGATACACTTTGGAAGTGAATTAAAATATATTCTAAACGCTTTCAATTGGGCCAGTTGGTGCAATCTTGTAACTTGATTCATGGCTGCGCTAAAAACACGGACAACAGAGGAGACATACACATGATGGGCGCCCATCGTGTGTATGTCTCCTCTGTTGTCCGTGTTTTTAGCGCAGCCATGAATCAAGTTATATTCTAAACGTTTGCTTCGTCCGACCCTTCGTGTGGAGTGTCCTTGCATACAGAGGAAACCCACAACAGGCTTGTTATAGCCTCAAAATTTGATGGCACCACCCCTTTAAGCGAGAGCCCCACAGGCAGCTACAAAAACTGTGCACCAAACAAATATGGTGCCACCCATCGAAGAAACGCCTCTTCGCCAAGACCAAACTGACCCAATTTCTCAACTGACAACGTTCTTAATAAATAAATGGTGGTATAGGCTATCGCTTTCTTCCATCTTATGCATACAACAAAGGTCAGTCAGAAAAAAGCCCATGTTTTTAGAATCGGCAGCCAATTTGAGTGTTCGTAGGCACTTGGTAACTCGGATTGCCTCAGGTGATCACGGCAAGTAATCTCGTTTCACGCAATTGATGGCGATTGTCAACGAATTAATTACCATAACAACCTTGGAATAAAAAACCCAGCAGATCCCTGCACTATGGGAATCGATTTAATGCGAAGTAGCCGGCGAGTAGCTGCCTACTCTGCCCAATTTATTTAAATGATATTTATTTATTTTTTTATTTGAGCCTAGTGTTGCAAGTTGGATCGGTGTCTTACTGTAAATTGAGTGGTGTGCAGATTCTGAGCTTACAGGCTTGTTGAGTGCACTGGCACCTAAGGACAGTTTATGGTTAGGGCGCCGTGTTTTAAGATAAATCCGCATAAATCCAATAAACACTCGCCGGTAAAATTTTTGACCATTCAGATTTGTCCGATAAGCTCCAATTTTAAAGCAGCATTTTCAACGTTCAAAGGGCATTTTCAAAGCTGACAATCACCAATCGGAAGGAGAGCACTTGCATCAGTGGCCGCAACCTCGTAAAGTATGCTTTCGTCTACAACAACAAGCTTTAAGGTTGTAATACGAACAAACGTAGGTGTCTTGTATTCAAGTATATGTGTTTGTATGTATACGTACGTATTTGCACGTTGGAACCTTCCAGACATGTAAAATATACTTACTGTGTTCATATGTTTTCGTGTTCAGATAAAATTTTATCTAGATTTTGGAGTATTGAGAATAGTAATAACAATAGGTCCTTTCTTTATCATGAAGATGAGGGAGGCTGGGAGCAAAAGCTGAGAAGCAGCTTGACCAGCTTCTGCACCCCCCAAAAAGAACACTGGCGGGTTTGCTGCAGTGGACATCAACAGCCTTTTTTAAAAGTATAAATGAACAGAAAGCGACAAAAAATGAAAGGATTTAAAAACAGGATTACCAGCAACAGTTTCACTGAAAATAATATTAATAAGGACACGGCACAACTTATAATGCAGAATTCAACACCGAATTTCGGAGAATTGGGAATTTACTAGAAACAAGCTGATGCACGCTGAATTTTCTTCAAAAAAGAAAACTTCAGAAAACTTTCCGAATTTCAAAAAAGTAAACTCTGAAAACACAGTGCCCTACTTATTGGCCCAACGGATGTTGCCTCGCATGTTACTACATCAAAGAAGTCACTTTTGTTGAAAAGAAATGCATTCTATGATACTGCCACGCGTGTTTCTTATTCTCGCGTTTACTGTATTCGCTTTTCGCCCACAAAGACTGTCAGTAACGCTCGGTGCAGACCACGCCTTAGTGTTCGAGAACCTTCGCGATTATAGTAGATCGTCTTGTTAAGATTGCACGCCGGACGCGAACCGACCAGCTTATTCTAGAGCTTGCACGACCAACAGTGATAAGGCTAGAAAGTTCGACGCGCGCCGTATAAAAGACGGTGCGTCCCAACGATGACCAGATTATCGACGGCCGACGCTCTGTTCGCCGCTCTCAGTGCCAGCGTGTATTGACCTTCAGTTCCCGGCCACAAGTTCGGCCAAAATAAAGAGTTTCTTCTTTAACTCGCCGACTGTTGCCTTCGTCGACGTCACGACCACGTGACATCTGGTGGAGGTACTGGGTACAGTACCTCGCGGGGGCGTCCGGAGCATGGACGAAGCAGCACCTCCACCAGATGTCACCAGACGCCACCGCCACCGACGCCATATCGTCCACCCGCCGGTCAGCGCTACAGCCCTAGAAAGACCGACGTTTGGCGCGCCCCTGACCACCGCCCACTTTGTTACCACTGCGGAGAAGCTGGCCACACCTACCGCCGGTGCCAGTACCGACAGATGGGGCTACGAGGTTTCGCCGTCAACGCGCCTCGTCCACAGCGGGGTGAACGACCGCAAGACATCGCCGACTACCTGGAAGAAGCAGCAAGGACATGGCTCGAGAATCGGGAGTCCACAATTCGTACCTGGGACCTGTTTCGCAGCACTTTTTTGGAGACGTTCACGAGCGTCTTCCGAAAAAGAAAGGGCCGCGACATTGCTTGAGACACGGGTGCAGCTGCCGAACGAACACGTGACCATCTTCGTAGAAGAAATGACGCGACTGTTCCGCCACGCCGACCCTGCCATGCCCGAGGAGAAGAAAGTTCGCCTCCTCATGCGAGGGGTCAAGCAGGAGCTCTTTGTGGGACTGATGCGGAACCCATACCAGTGTCCAAGAATTAGTCGCTGAAGCAACGACAATCGAGAAGACGCTAGACATGCGCAACCGGCAATAGGATCGTCGTTCCACGCCACACATCACCGAAGTCCAAGGGCTCCGCTCCGACGACCTGCGCGAGACGATAAGGGCCATTGTGCGCGAGGAACTGCGCCGTATGTTCCCGTCATCGCCTCCTCAGGTGGACTCAATCACTAATATCACTCGTGAGGAAGTCCGGCAATCTCTGGGAATCCCCCGAACCACCGCAGCCTCAACCGGAGGCCATGAGCTACGCTGCCGCAGCACGCCGTAACGCTCCCCCGCCGCGCCCACGTGAAGACGTCGCACCGCCGCAGTTCCGCCGCCAGACGCCACCGCCACCGACACCATCCAGGAAAGTTGAGCTAGCCGGAGACTACAAGGACTGGCACCACAATACGGACCCCTGCCTGCCAAGCCAAAAGCCACGGAGACGAAGACAAAAGGCACGATGACGGCCGAAGTGCCCCCTGCAGCGATCGTGATGCAGCCGCCCAGGGGAGCCGCCGACATTCCGTGGTTCGCCGTGTGAAGACCCTGAAACCTGGCTAGAGACGTTCGAGAGGGTCTCAACGTACAACAACTGGAACTCCGAGGACAAGCTGCGCCACGTATACTTTTACATGGAAGCAGAGCAACATTTCGACGCAGCCGTGATCCGACGCCGCGTCCCAACCGCAACGCACGACGACGAACCAGCGACCTCGACGTAATATTCGACGGCCACAACGTCACCGCTCTCGTCGACACTGGAGCCGACTATTCCGTCGTCAGTGGGCCTTTCGCGACGAAGTTGAAGAAAGTGAAAACTGCTTGGCAAGGCCCTGAAATCCGAACCGCTGGGGGTCATCTAATAACGCCGGCCGGTGTTTGCACAGCAAGAGTCACCATCAATAACCGGACTTATCCCGCCAGCTTTCTAATTCTGCAGCACTGCTCCAGGGATGTGATACTGGGGACGGACTTCCTAAGTCAATACGGCGCCGTCATCGACCTGAGGTCTGAGTCGATAACACTGACTTCAGAAAAAGCTCTGCCGCCCCACACAACGCCGGAGAATCATGCCTTGAATGTAATAGAAGAGCAGGTCACCGTTCCGCCTCTCTCCAGCGTCGTCATTTCCGTCGGCACCGAAATACCCGCTAACCTTGAAGGCGTCGTCGAGGGCGATCAGCACCTGCTTGTGAACCGTCAGATTTGCGTCGCAAGAGGCATCGCCGAGTTGCGCGACGGCAAAGCAAAGGTACTGCTGACAAACTTCAGCCACGAATATAGGCACCTCAACATGGGTACGACGGTCGCCTACATCGAGAAATTCGTGGACACCAGCAATGCTTTCGCCCTCTCCGATACTGCCGAACATTTTTCGACGAATCAAGGTCCCGAAACAGATCTCGACGTCAACCCCAGTCTCCCAAAGCAGAAGCAAGACCAGCTCAAAAATCTGCTCCTGCAATTCAAGGACTGCTTCTCATCGTCGTCAAGAATTCGACAGACCCCAGTCGCCAAACATCGT
>JALIZH010014278.1:0-74077 GCA_030522465.1 Rhipicephalus appendiculatus | reverse complement strand
CCCTGACAACGCTTGACGTATTTTTGATGCATCGTCCCTTACAGCAGTTACAGCGGTGCGACGCGCTGTGTCGTGCTAAGGATACATCATCCATGCCAGCCTCTCCATGTGCATAGAAGGATCCATCCCACAGAAACAGGCAGTACACTAGAGAGAACTCCGAAACGATACAACACCGCTTGTGTGCACGACCTGGCTTGGCCTGTCATGCGCACACCTTGCGTGCGCATGACGTGTTGATGCGTCTGCGCACGCAATATTCCGGCTCCGAGTTCCTCCGATACCGAAGAGGGGCAGGGGAAGAAATTTGGCTTGCGAGTGGCAATGGTTTCAAGCTCACCTACCAGCATCATACTTTCGCGGCTCGTAATGAACCAGTTAAAGTTCTTGCGGTACAAAGCTCTTCATTGGGCACGCAACAACTTACAGTGTCTAACTAAAATTTCTTATGTGACCTGGTGAAGCGCCCTTTAAGAAGTAAATTACAAACGAAACAAAAGCCAAGTACATCTAATTTTTTTTCTTGCACTCTACATTCCCCTGACGGCACTCCATGCATGGTTTCGCATTCGTTCTCAATTTTCCTGCTGCTGTACAGAGGCACCTACTGTTTTCTGCCCCCCACCACACCCAGGTCTTCAAGGAAGGTGCTTCAATGTCTTGGGAACACTGGAGTGGAAAACCGGCTGTAAAAGCCGCCCGCCACGTCCTCGGCCGCGCACGCCACTCTCCTCTCCTCTTGCCCCCTTTATTTTCCTCTCCCCCGTTGCACAGTATACGCTGGGACGTGCACCCATTTAGGGTCGCAGAAATAGCGCCTTCTCCTCTCCTCCTCCTCCCCGTGCTCCAACCGCTCGCGCCATGTCAGTGCGGTGGGGTAAAGTGGCGGGCGCGTCCCATTTCACTGCTGCTAGCGGTTGCTTACTGGAAGTTTGTTGAACTAGGGAACTAGGTTGCGGTACCCCATAGAGTTCCGAAACGTCATTTTTGCCCGGTAACATGAATTACGGTCTCAAACTGTACTCGAAAGCAAAATTTGAGTTTAAATATTGCTCATATGGGCGCCGTTCTTGAAAATAGGCATTTATAGGCACTTAAAGACATTTAGGCACAAACCCCAAAAATAGGCATTTATAGGCACTATAAAAACACTATAAAAGCCCTCTTTAACCCCTAATTCGTGCTCATATACCAAAGTGGCATGATAGGAACGCAAGGAAAAAAATAGGCATTTGCCTAAAATCCGGTCTCTAGTGATAAGCCTGTCTACGCACACTGTAAGGCAAGTGCCTTTCCCATGTTTCTCCAGATTAGCCGGTCCTGTGCGTGCGGTGGCCACTTTATTCCCTGAAACTTTTAGATCTCATCTGCCCACTGAACTTTGTGCCTACTCTTGAAATCCATTCTGTCACTCTAATGACCAGCCTGGTGGCCTTCTTGCTGCATGTCCCGCCCATGCTCACTTCTTCTTGATTTCGACTATAGGGTGTCCGTAACGCGTTCACTGACCCATTCTGCTCTCTTCTTGTCGCTTAACGTTATACCTATCATTTTTTCTTTCCATGGCTCGCTGCGTCGTGCGCAATTTATTCTCAACCCATTTCCCAGCCGGCCTCCGCACCCGCGATTTCACGAGATTAGTAGTCATGTTTGCTTAGGCTACTTCACGGGACACGTTCACACATTATATTTCGCACGTATAGTCGTGAGCAGTGTGAGATGGAACACGGAAATTCCCTTTTAAGGCCATAGCAGCTAAGCGCAGTTGGCAAGCGCTAGTGTTCATAACATCAAATGCTGCAGTGGAAAGGTATCTCTTGCAATTGAATACGTCACGTTCATGTCGGTACATTAAATGTATTCGTTAAATGATCGCGAATTCATTGCTCCAGCTCATATTGCTCATGATAGTACATATGCAAACTCATACATTTAAAATTTATTTAGCTACATGATTTTAGTTGCTCTGATTATAGATTTTTTCCCGAAAGCATGTTAAAGGCACAATTATGAGCGTTAAGAAATACCCACTCCAAATTTTAGCAGAGCGTCACATTCTTCCTGGCTCATCATTCCGTCGGCGACTACTCTCTGTGGGCCATTCAGGCAGTCCTCGTCCATCGCCACTCTCATTCCGGCGTCCAGAAAATTTTTGTCACAGTGAGGTGGTTGGTCCTGCGATAAGAGCACGCCGACTGGAATTGAGCAGCAGCTCACATAAGACTTTGTATAGACATATAAAGTGTATAAATTCTGCGTATAAATGATAATAATAATAAGTGTTATTTGCACTACAATGTGAAGCCTCGTGTGAAGTGCAAGGCTAGACAGAAAGAATATTTCTTTATGCGCGTGCATCTGCTACCCCGCCAGTAACATAAACATGACTAGTCTGTTAAGCCGCAACTTTTGTGTATACTTGTGGAGTATCAACGCTTAGCTGGGTCGAAAAGCAACCCCGTCGATGGGCATCAAATCGATGACCTCTCGGTCGGCAGCAAAAGGTAAAGTAAATCGAATTAACTGATAATTAATGTGGCCTTCGCGATTAGCACGTGCGACGCAGGTTACTACGCGTCCGTCCCATTCGACGCGTTTTCAATACAAGTGCAATTTTGCCAACGCCTTAACACACCGCGAAGTGGCGACCTAAGCCCAAGCTTCGGCCTCGCTGACAGTATCCATGCAAACCAAAAATAGCTCTGCGACGCGCGCCTGCCTCACGTGGCTGTAATGCCGCGTTCCTCGCTTACACTCGCCCCGAGAAAAATTGTGGCCGGGTTTATAACCCGGCCACAACCCGGCGACACGACGCGCTTTAGCGGTTCCCTCAAGTCCGACCGTCGTGTGCAATCGCACATTAACGTGTCGCAAACTAATCCCAAGTTCTGCGTCCAATTTGCGACGCTCTTCTGGCTATCATGCCTCTTTCTCGGATTACGTTGTTGCTGTTAACATCTAAAGCTACCGCAATGGTTCATTAAATCAGTGATCATGGACGGTAGTCGTCGGCATAGGTCGGCAAAATTGGTACAGCTCACTCATAAAGTACACTTCGCGCTTAGTGCTCACTCCTACTCAAACTCGCCAAAACGTTCCTCAACCGGACTCACTCGGACTTAGATTCACTAAAACATTTGTCAACTGGACTCACTCGGACTCAAACTCACCAAATTATCACTCACTTACCCTCACTCAGACTCAGACTCACGGCTCGATCTGAGTCTGAGTGAGTTGACTCATGAGTCCGTTAGCCTAGAATTAGCTTTTTCGGTCATGGTGTCAATGCTCTTTAACACCAATATCGCACGTAATAGGTGCTCTTCTTGGCGCCTTTTGATATAGTACCTTCGAATACGAGTTATGAGTGGTTGCAATTCATTAAGTACATTTTTCTTGAAAGAGGTGACTCATGAGGTATATGTATCAAGAACTTCCCTGGAAGAGTTTGTGAAGTGGAGGTCAAGGCACCCCGCTACGTAATTCATGCCTGTGATCAACAAATATCAAAATGGTGTATGAACGATACTGCTTTGGAATACGTGTGAGTAGACGTGAGTATAAACGTGAATCCAGGTAAGGCTTATTGTAATGCTGATGATTAGTAGATAGGAGTCCTAGGTAGGCAAAACAAGTGGAACTCGCTCTGTCTCACTGAAAAAAATATATCTTGCGCTTTGGACGCATTCGGACTCAGACTCACCAAAATTTTCCTGAGCCGGACACGCTCGGACTCAAACTCACCAAAATAATATTAACCCGGACTCACTCAGACCTAAACTCACGGCTCGATCTGAGTCTGTCGGTCTACTCATGAGTGATTTCGCCGAGCTATGGTAGTCGGGATGGAGATGTAGTACCAGCAAGCGTCAACGTGGGTGTATTCACGTTAAGCGGTGCAAAAGCTGCCGAACACCAATGTACAATGTCCAAACTCTCTTACATCAATGACCAATAAACATTCAATTACCTTGGTAAGGGCACGTTTTACTTTCGTGTTATACATATTCCTATGACGGAGGGATCAACCATGTTCTTTTTTTACTATCGATAGTTCGATAGTGACTGAACTATCGATAGTATCGATGGTACCATCGATAGTTGTACATCACTGCTGTGAACTCTCCTGGCCACGCATGCCTGCAAGGTTTGGCTGAGCTGTCCACAGCAGGGTCAATTCGTGCCAAACATCCCAGCCAATTCGGTGACCACCTCAAATGCTTAAAAAATCGCGCTGAATTAATTGCATTCAAAAGATTGAATTGCCGGAATATTTTGGAGAGAAAATTTATGGGTACCTGAGAGCCTTCCAGATTTTCGTGGGCTGTCATCTGAATGTTGTTATAAATAATTATTCTGAGAGTATCGTTGCTCGTTCCAATATAGAATTTTGTTCACATACTTAACAAAGGTGTTTGTGTAAGGTGCTCGAAGCTCAATAACTTTACTGCAACTTTCCTGCCATGTACGCCTTGGGATACTTTGCAAAACGTTATCTAATTGCATTAACTCTATCGTAATATTGCGCCATGTATGAAAATATCAGTAGTCAATGCGTTATCTACAGAAACTATATTTTGCCTTAAACATATCTTCAGGTCACTGAACTTACTAAATTTTACGACAAATTTGAGAAACGTCCGCCGCGGTGGTATAGCGGTTAGGGTGCTCGGCTGCTGACCCGAAGGTCGCGGGTTCGATCCCGGCCGCGGCGGTCGCATTTCGATGGAGGCAAAATGGTAGAGGCCCGTGTACTGTGCGATGTCAGTGCACGTTAAAGAACACCAGATGGTCCAAATTTCCGGAGCCCTCCACTACGGCGTCTCTCATAATCATAGTGTGGTTTTGGGACGTTAAACCCCAGATATTATTATTATTAAATTTGAGAAAGTAATCATTGCGGTGTGCATTGCGATCAATTTACACCACGTGGTGCTCCAAGTAAAAAAAAAAACAGTTTTATACTTCAATCGGAAGCAGATAAATTTTATCCCGACATTTTTATCATAATTTTTGCTTGAAGCAATTAATTTTTCATGTTTCCCATTCACAGCAGCTTCCTCATTTACATGCGCCATTGCCGACAAATTATTTTCCGCGTCGTCGTCGGGGCTTGAGATGACCAGTGCCTCAGTCTGATTGGGATGGCGGGAGCTGATTGGCAAGACTGATTGGGAAGACTGATTGGGATGGCGGGAGCCACCAGACTGTGCGACACCTCAAGGTAATATGATAAAGGGTAGCACGTTTCCTACAAAAAAGAGCGTGTGTTAAACATTCTGTGGGGCACCACTATCGTGTAGGACGCACAGTTATCTAAGGCTGTTTTCTGTATAGTAGTCGCCAAGCAGACGCATCCTTTTTTTGAATATTCGCAGTACCAGGTATGCGCTGAGCCTACCTTAGCACACATCGGTGATGGATCGACGAATGCCCCGTCATGGGTGTCAAGGTGAATCGTCGGAAGTGGGGAGTCGTTGCTCACCGCTCGCATCTTCGGTGAGCCGGAAGTAGCCGGGCCGAGAGCGCATTTCGGTTGCGGAACGCCGCGAACGTTGCCTGTGAGTGGCTGCCGTGGGTACTGTAGTTCGGGTCGGCAAAACTTGCGCTCCCGACCTCGATGGTCGCAGACGGGGTCAAGCGGGTCCAGTTTCCGAAGTGCTGACAGCCGCACCGCGGCCTGACGCGTCAGGGAGGGCATCTCTTGGCCGTCCAGACTCAATAGAGTGGACATCAGGAATTTGAAGAGCAATTGAATGATCGGTATGACGTTCGCTGACATGTTAGGGCTTCTTTTGTTTCGTCTTCGTGCTCTTGTCTGGTTAGTCCGAGGTGCGATGGCGCAACCCACTACGGGGTGCAGCCGCGAGGCTCGCTGTTCATGACGACGGTGCTGCTTCTCATGTGTCTCGTAACCACACTGGGGATTTATTTTAATTTTGAAAGCCTGACCTTAGCCGGAGCAATTCGTGGTATAAAAAATAAGCATGCAAATTGGGGCAGTGGCGAATAATTCTTCATGTGACAATTTAACCATTTGGCGTATTCGCTAATGATTAAACTGGAAGAAACAGAAATCAGGGTTAAGAGAGAATGGCTGAACAACCCATAATTTACAGTTGACAAAGTGCTTTTCAGTAACGATAGCAATGAATAGCAAGAAATTATTGAGGAATTAATCCGAGAAAGTATTAAAGTAGGCCCAGAACTGAATATGATGAAGACAAAGATAATGCTGAATAGCCTGGTGAAACGGCGAGAGTTTAACATCTAAAACCAAGTTTGGAGTATATAGAAGAAAATATGTATACTTAGGGCAACTACTAAAAGCAGAGCCTAATCACGAAAAACAAATTAACCGAAGAATACGAATGGGCTGGAGCGCTTTTGGCAGGCACTCCCACATAATATCAGGGAATCTACCACTGCCAATAAAGCGAAGCTTTTACAACCACTGCTTACTGCCAGTTCTAACATATGGGTCTCGAACATGAAGAATAACAAAACAACTAGGGAAAAGATTGAGAACCACGCAGATGGCAATGGAACGTAAAATGATAGGAATAGCGCCAGATTAGAGCGCCAGGAATAACAGATTGGAGGATGACACAGTGGGTCAGTAAACATACAGGGGTTTGCAGTATCCTGGTTGACATCAAGCAAAATAAATGGACCTGAACTGGTCACGCAATGCGTAGAACAGACAACCGGTGGACAGTAAGAGCAACAGAATAGTTACCAAGGGATGGAAAACGCTGTCAGGGAAGGCAGATAATTAGATGGAGTGGCGACATTAGGAAGTTCGCAGGGATAAAATGGAATCAGCTCGTACAGGATATGGTTAACTGGAGATCATGTTGTTGTTGTTGTTGTTGTTGCCTCTGACATGGCTCATACCCACTCAGGGGGCTTGGCCAAGAGGTGATTATGTGATACTGTTAGACTTTTTGATTACTGTACTTTGATAACCAAGAGAGCAATGTATGTTGTGGTGAGGTGCCCCTAACGCGTGAAGAGAGTACGATGACGACGACGTTACGGCGGCAGAAACGCGCCAGCGCGCGCACTGCAGTAAGAGCCTTTGCCAATTCACCGAAGACGCCCCACTGCACGTGCACGCGTGGCGCGAGAAAAAAAATGCCCCCACCTCCCCGAAGGGAATCGTGAGGAAATGGGAATGCATTTCGCGCGCGCTTTACTCCATTTATATATACGTGCGAGCGAGCGGACGGGAGTGTGGGGCTCAGGGAGGAGAGAGAGCGAACGGCGAGAGAAGGAGCGGCGAAGCACTGCACCTACCCTCTGCTACACTTCCTCCACACACGCGGGAGCTCCGCCGAGCTTCCGCGATGCGAGCGCCCTCACACACCAGAGCGCGCTCCTCCTCTCCACTAACTCTCCGCTACTCCGCCCGCACCACCTGCTCCGGTTGCTAGGGGCGAGGATAAGCGCGCGCGCCCGCAGCTGTTGCTATGGGAGATGGAGAGCGGAGAGATAAAAAATTACACCATCTTCCGCTAAAGGGAACCATATGTAGATGTGAAGCAGCGGGCGCTAACGCTTACACCGGCGGCGGCGTTGACGCTGGCGCTCATCGCAGCGTTGCGCAGGAGAGAAAACTGGGGATGCGTAAAGCACGCAGCGATGGAGCGGTGTTTCCTACTGGAACATGCCAATCGCTGCTAATGTGCAATGAGAGACAGAAGACTCCGACTGGACACGGAGACTCGCAGTCCGCTTTTAGTTAACGCGCACGCTGCGAATTTTTATTGTTCAACAACGCACAGGAGAAATCTCCCAGCGGCGCCGCCTTGGAGGTCAAGATCCATTGCCATATATACGGGGTGGCCAGTGAACGGTTGTGCAGCGCGAGCAGTCGGTTTTTTCAACCAAGAAACTCGCTAGCAGACGCTGCCTGTGTCGGCGTCGCGAGGTAAGAGAGGGGGGAGCGTAGGAGAGGAGAGAGAGGGGGGTGCGCATGCGCAGTGGGAGTGTGGACGCTGCGGGCAGAGATGCCTAGAGAAGAGAGGGGGGGAGCGTAGGAGAGGAGAGAGAGGTGGGACGCGCATGCGCAATGGGAGTGTGGACGCCGTGTGCAGGGATGCCTAGAGGAGAGAGGGGGGAGCGTAGCAGGGAAGAGAGGAGGGGAGGCGCATGCGCAGTGAGGGTGTGGTTGCCACGGGGAGGGATGCCTAGAGGAGAGAGAGGGAGAGAGGAGGTTTTTTATTTTTATTCTTTTTAAAGGGTTTGCGCATGCGCAGTAAGGGTGGTCACGCCGCACACCACCACCACCGGATTAAGCTTCGCCATAAGATGCTTCACATCTAACACCTGCCGGCGCTTACCTCCTCAACCTATCCTCCTCCTCCTCCTCCGCGGACAACGCTGGACAACGCTGGACAACGCCGGATGCCTGACATAGCCCGACTATGAAATGCATTCGCATTTAAAAAAGAAGGAATAGAACGGGCCACGTTGTCGAAGCAGACAGAGCCAGAAGCTGGAGCGAAGAGGACGCGTTGGCCTGGTCGGACGTCAACGTTCGGGAGGCCAACATTGTCGGAGGGACCTGGTCGAGCGTCAACGCCCGAGGGACCTCGAAACGACGCGTCTTCTGGCCCGGCGCTCAGCGGATGCAGAACCTGCGACTACCCGTCTGGCCCTTCTCGTCCAAGACCAGCAACGCGGCCACGACCGCCAAGTCAAGCTCCAACGCATGAGCGCGTCATTTCTTTGAACTGTTTGCTAAAGACGCTTCTTTAGTTCAGTGTGCTTGTTGTGCTTTGTATTTGTATCGTTTGTGCCTTTTTGTGTTTGAATATATGTTTGTGTGCCGTGCCAGTTGCGTCTTCTTCCTTGCTGCCCTAGCCAGCGTCTCTGACACCACATAGCAAGCCTGCTCCCCGAACCTTATTTCGTAACATATGTGCATCAGAAAGAGTGCAATAATTGTTTTTCACCCATTCAGACCAGACACTATAATGTTTCTCTTGAATATGAATGACAGTGAAAGTTAAAAAAAATAATAAAAGAAAATAAAATTTACTTTTTTAAATTCATTCATTACTGCAATGACAATACATACACAAGTAGGAATTTAAAGTCGCATTCGTTTCGTTTCCTGAAGGTAATTACAAACGGCATCAAAAGCATTGTTGTGGCTGAAGCCCTGATCCGAAGCACCGAAGGAAAGTATATTGTAACTTGTGGAAGTTCAGCCCCAGTTCAGCAAATGGGATAAGAAGAAATATTTTTCTTAGCAATCTGTACCGGTGACATCACAAAAAATAGGGCTCAATCGTTTCCATTTTTAAGCAAAAGTTACAGAGGAGTGATATCGCCAGACCAGCCTTGTACGAACATAAATTTTACTAAGGGACACGACATCGTAATCTAGTTATTTGGAAGCAGACTTCGTCCTTCCGTGGACTAAAGAGGGCTGATGATGATGATGATGATGATGATGAAACAGAAAAGGAAGTTCGCTTAACAAAACACGTTGCGGGGCTAGTTGGTGATGCATTCTTACTTAAAATATTGTAGCGCTACGTTTGACGAGGACAAGAAGAGAAGTACGTGACAGGACGGGTGCTCATGAAGGCGAACATATAAAGGGAAGAGTGCAATAATTATTTACCAGTACGTTCAGACCAGACGTCGTGATGGGTATGATGAAGTGAAACTTGAATAATGGAATTAAAGTCTAGCCCAATATTTTAAGAGCGGCTCTTTTTATGCTTTTCGTTGCACTGGGTAGTGCGAGCAGGAATTATCATCATCATGAACCGGTACGCGCTCGCTTCGTCTCCTTCAACTTCTGCTTCCCTCCCTGAACATATGCGCGCATTTGTCCGGTGTGGAATAAAAAAACTATGATGGGCGAGTCTGCTAAGTGATCAAAAAATCACGTAATATCACGCAACAGCTGGTCACGGGACTAAAATCACGTAACAATACTCACTTGACTAGAATCATGTAACATCACGAAACTACTCGCGTGACTAAAATTACGTAACATCACGAAACATCTAGTCACATCACTAAAAATTGCGTAACACTAGTCACGTGACTAATATCACGCAACATCGCGTAATAGCTAGTCATTTGACATGTTTTCGCCAAAAACGGCATAACAGTTAGCGACGTGACTAAAATCACATCACATAACAGGTAGTAACTTGACATGTCTTCCAGCTAAGTCTAGCCATACTTTGTACTGCTAGCAAAAAACTTAGCATCCCTAGCAAAACCTTGGCATTATTGGAAAAACTTTGCTACGTCGAACACTAGTTCCCCTTAATGGTTCCAGCCTTGCGGCAGCCTGCTCTGTTGACACGGTGCACCGTGACAACAGAGTAGCCCATACAAGATAGATCCATACACGGAAAGCTAGCACTGAGTGACGCTACCGACTGCGCAAAATTAAAAGCGAAACTGAGTACAAAAAAGCTGTTAGTGCAGTGTGTTTGTTGTTCTATTCTTGCGTCGCATCTTGAAGCGCTGTTGTTTTATTGCGATAACAATTATATGGACAGTCTCGACGTGTTTTTGCCGTCGCCGTTACTGTCACCGTTGCCGTCGCCATCATTTCGTGTATAAAGTCCAAATTGATAGATGCCCCAGCGCATAGTACGTTCTACCCGCAGGTAACAGCGCGGGAACGGGGGCGACAAACGCGGCTGAAGCTGACATCAAACGAGCCGGCCCGATCTGCGTCCCTCCGAAGCGTATGCGATAAGATCCCCCCCCGCCTGTTCGACCAGCCGGGGAATGCTCAAGAAGAGACGCCCCGCGCGTCTTTAACAAGCGCGGAAAGACGCGAGGGGGGGGTCCCTCATGCAGCTACTGCGAGCTTTGGTTTTACGAGCACGGTCGTCGCTGGCGCACGCGTTATCTCGCAATCTCAGCAGCCGACAGCGGGCGGCTAGCTCCAACGTGCTCCGCTCACGACGCGAGGAGATTGTGCCCTGGAGCTGCCGTATGCTCTTAAACCAGCATTTTGTAGAGTTGCGTGAGTACGGATCCAAAAGAGTTAGCTGCCAGCCTCACTTCGAATAACATTAGAATTTGTTGCTATCGCATTCATTACTTCACTCTTGCGGTGAAACTGTGACTTTTTTTTTGTTTAGGTAGGCAGTGTATGGTATTCTGTAGGCCTGTGCCCTCTTACGTAAAAAATTGAGATAAAGCGGCTCCACTAAACCTGATAGCGCTTTGCTTATTTAGGCGTACCTGATCTCTATTCAATGCGAAAAAACTCACAAGGTTCCTTGTGCATTCACCTAAGACGACTCGAAGACGAAAGCCATCTTCTTTTTCTTCTCAGTAGATGTGTCAGGGAGCGGGGACCTCGAGCCGTGGCTCCACGTGCCACTTCCAAGCGCCGTCTTCATTTTCTTCTTTTGAGGTTGCGTGCTCTCCTGTTTTGTTCAGCACCCAATAGAGGGCGCTACAACGGCATCATTTGGCGTTACGTAACATGGCGTCACGCCAGAATTCGTGACGTCAAAATTTTGCGATCTGTGATGTCATAATGACGTCATCAGGTGATGGTCATATTTTTGCATTACTCGTCCCCGACGCCGCGAGACGGTCACTGCCGACGGTCAAATTTCCCGTTTCAGGAGGCATCCAAGCCTTGCGCCTTAAAAACGGAAGCGTAACATTTACAGGATGCGCACGTGCACCTTTCTCGAATCTTAGGTAATCGCCCACCAGCGATTTCACTCCTAAGCTGTATATGGCTAGGAGGTTAATCAGTGTGGAGGTCTTTGAGTGCGCAGTAACTATAATGAAGCAAGAGTACTATCCGCTACCTCGAAGGTTCTCCACGCTTGCACTTTTTTTGCCTTTACACACTGTAAGAAAAAAGAGTCAAAAAGAGAGTAATGGTGCCCTGACTCTCTTCGTGTATCCATTTGACCCCTTTTGGAAGGTAGAAGCAGAAAAAGAGAGTTACCGTTCCTGCAAGAGTCACCTGACTGTCGTGAAGCGCGTTTCGATTGGCTTCCATGATGAAGACGCCACGGTATACGTCCTACCATGTGGCTGGCGTTCGGCGCCGCTCGTATGGACTGCGTATCTTGGCGCCGCGGAGCGGCGTCGGCGCGACGGTGGCTGGCGGCGAAGGCGCCTCCTCTCTCGGTCTCCCTTGTCTCTTGGACTGCGCTGCGCCGGTTGCGTGTCTCGCAGTTTTGTTGGTTTTGTGTTCGAGAAAGCGCGCGTCTTCGGTTGCGGTAGCGCCATATTGTACGCAGAGGTGGCGTCATCGAAAAGGTTCTTGGAGTGCGCTTTTTTCATGGAGCTACAGAGAAGGAGAACGTGCGCCTTTTTGTAACGTTGAGTGTGCTCCTTTCCTTTCGCAGGCAGCAATTATATAGATTTAATCGGGTGTTCTGCAGCACCTCTGCGGAGGCAGGCCGCGCGCCATTTCCAATGGCAGCCTGCGTCCACGGGGATGTTGTCGAGAAAGGGAAAAATAAGCAACCACCCGTATGTAGCATGTAGCCACAAGAAAATCCGTACGGATTTCTCAGAAAGAAAAAGCTTCTTAGTTGCCGAAAAATTCGTCCTGGTCCGGGGTTCGAACCCGGGACCAATACCTTTCCGGGGTGGTCGCTCTACCGATTGAGCTAACCAGGAATTGGCAGCACGAGGGCGAATTAATCGACAACTCGAAACACATGGACACATGTAATGGAAATCAGTTCTGCGGAATCCCACAAGGTGGCGGAAGGGTTAAGGAAAAGAAAATTGACTATTTTACCTTTCTTAACCCTTCCGCCATCTTGCGGGATCGGCAGAACTGATTTGCATGGGATGTTGTCGATGCCCAACTTAAACTGCCTATTAACAAGTTGAGACTGTTATGCGTGTTCTTGTACAACCTCCCGTAATACGAGCGATGCAATCACTTATCAAGCGCGATTGTTTCCTGATCTCGGATTGTGTCTGCAATACTGAAGGTGCACGATGCCGTTCTGAGATGCACTTCGTATAAGTCCTAATAATGCATCAATATTGAGTGTGCATATATAGTGGGTGCAGAACACTTAGACGTACTAAACATGATTTTTTTTTATTCAAAGAGGGTGGTTTGAGGTGCACATATAGTATGACGCTTCCAGCACATACGCGTAGTCAGTTAAATTGGACTTGCCTCTCCGGGAAGGTGAAAAGCTCTTACGCTACAGTATTGGCGAAGCGCATTGTTGGGACCACCACCGTGCTCTCTTTTATCCTCGTTTGTGTTTCCTGCTTTTTGTGGTTTGCCTATATCTGCGATGATGCTCTGCGTTAAAAAGGAATCGAGGGAGTGTACGTGCACTGTGGGAGCTATGGGCGGTAATTATAGCATATGACATGTCAGGTCTCAACGTAGACGGGGTCTGCGCGCGCTGGGTGCCGTTTGGGCGCTCGCACTAGCATGCGTTTACCCGAGTCTTTAACCATGGGTTACACTTCTAAAATGCCCGGTCAATAACCGCTAACGGCGTGCCCCTGACTGCCGGAAGATTCTCTTGGGTGTCGAAATATGCCGGTGAAAAGTCCAGTCCTATTCCGATAGCCAAGTTTTGAAGAAATTTCACAGAAAAAAAAAGGGATTTCATTCGTGCATAGCCTGTGCATACTGCAAAAAGCAGGTTGCCGCCTTTGTTTATGTGAACATTTGCCTTTTTAAGTGCAGGGTAGCGAAACAGTTACTCTACCCGGTTAACCTCCCTGCATTTTCCTTCTCATCTATTTCTCTCTCTCGTTCTCTCTTGTCTTTTTAAGAAATTGTTTAACACATAACGCTCGTGTTATAAGTGTGTGGAGTTATGATGTATTGCCCGAAGAGTTCTTCTGAATCCAAATAACCAGTCTGCGTGTGTAGGTTATTCCCAGAATCGTGGACCTCTTCTCCCGCCTCTTCACTACAGTTGAAAGCCACACTCGCAGAAACGAAGGTACCGCTACGGCCTGTCGGCTCGCCACTCGGGATGGAAAAAGTAATGAGTGGCGTTCACCCTGTCAACGAGGCTCTCGCCCCTACAATACCTTTGCTTGGACGAGAGGACCGAGGAAAAACGGCGAGTGACACCCACGCAAAGGAGCTAAATCGATTTGGTTTTTAATGCAGCATTTTTTTGCGTACTGCCAGACATTTTGAGCGTTTTTATCTATCTATCTATCTATCTATCTATCTATCTATATCTATCTATCTATCTATCTATCTATCTATCTATCTATCTATCTATCTATCTATCTATCTATCTATCTATCTATCTATCTATCTATCTATCTATCTATCTATCTATCTATCTATCTATCTATCTATCTATCTATCTATCTATCTATCTATCTATCTATCTACCTATCTATCTATCTATCTATCTATCTATCTATCTATCTATCTATCTATCTATCTATCTATCTATCTATTATCTATCCATATCTATCTATCTATCTATCTATCTATCTATCTATCTATCTATCTATCTATCTATCTATCTATCCGCCTACGTCTCGGTGCTCTCGTGATCACCTCCTTAACTTGGGGTAGACCAAAATTAGTATGGGAGGGTAAGAGGGTTTGAGGATTATCGCCGTCTTGTCATGACATGAATAATGTGAAAAATCACGCCATATCCACGAAGTGAATGATGATGAGTGGGCGAAGCTCGGTCGTTTTCATCCATGGCAGAAAGAGAATGTGTGGTCTGGAACGCGCTTATACTTCATGGTCATCAGCGTCATCGTCATCGTTATCACGTGTAGTGGGTACATTCCACTGTACTGGAACGCGCTTATACTTCATCGTTATTACGTGTAGTGGGTACATTCCACTATACCGCGTCATCGTCATCTTTATCACGTGGGGTGGGTACATTGCACTATACGTGGCTGCCTACCTACTACTACTACAGAGGAGGGACAGACCCACACCCTAAGGAGCTTCGCCCCTAAAATCTGGTCGCGTACGACGTCAGACCCTTTCCTCAGGACACGCGTGGCACATACCCGTATACCACGGGCCGTGGTATGCGAGTATGCGCCACAGGTGTTTGACAGTTTATATCTACCGAGGAATGGCAAGAACAGATATTGGTAATTTAAATGCGAGAGCGTTAAGAAAAACCGACATCGGCAGCGTTGACACGACGAATGCAAAGAATATATGTTATGGTCCCAGCAGGAATCGAACCCAAGCATTCTGTGTGGCAATCAAGTATTCTACCACAGAGCCACGCCAGATCTCGCAACTCCTTTGAGAAAGTATACCCTATGCAGGCGTAATGTTAGTGAAACGTCAATTGTGGTTGTGGTGCTGCCCGCATAATTTTATAAACATTTTAAGTGTATTCCAATGATACAGGCGCCACGTCGGGTTAACGTCAATTGTAGTTAAGCGCCATCCACCTTAAGTTGGTCTACGTAGCATTATCCAATGCTACCATCCTCACAAGCACAAGCGCTACATTTTAGCTTACCGCTTCTGGTGTTGTTAATACCCCATGTTGCTCTTGGCATCGTTGCGCAACTGTAAACAACTGGTTATGTAAAACATATGCGACTGTTCAAAATACATGCATGTGCCTATGACAATTTCGTACCGTTTCGCTCAACAAAAAATTACACCGCAGTCACCTTCCCTCCGCATGCTTCGTATAACGTCGATTTCCAATGGTACGTGGGATCTGCCGAATTTTTCGTTTGTTGTTTAAGAAAGGCTCAGATCATTTTGTGATGCATGTTTGTTATTAAGTGATATGTTACAAAAGCTATTATTTGCAAGTTGTGTTTTGCACGATAACGGAAAACCCATTCTTCCTTTCCATTTCTGGTTTGCAATTGTTGTTTTCTTGTGAGCTCTTATTTATTATATCTGTGCAGATTCCTTATTGTGCGGAGCTTTGCAAACTCTTGCCATAATTCCGTTTCCTCATCGCAATGTCACGTCCTGTTTTTCAGATAGCATTTTTCATGACTGCTCACGCTGAACAGAGGCGATCACATAGTAAGTCACTAGTCTATCATAATCCTAGAGAATAAATATGGAAACGTGATGCCGATTTCCTGCAGTTCATCTTGTTGCATACGACACTATGCTCACACAGTCCTAAGTTTCGGTTTGCTATAATACTATCAAAAGCATGTACGTGAGGCCTACCTCAACTACCTAAATAGGAAATCGCAGACCCCCTTTTCGCGCTTCTTGTATTACTCTGCTCGAAAAGCTGTGTTATTTTGACAAATTTATTAAAATAATGCTAAAACTGATCTATTCTTTTTGGCTGTCACTGCGCACAAGGGGAAGTATTATTGGACTTCCAGAAAATGAATACTTCATTATTTCCAACCGTAGTCACGCGACACTATAGCATGAGTCAACTGAGTACCTTAAAATAGTTCTATAGTAGCATGACGCTTCGTCGTGTGTAATTTGAGCCACTTAGGAGTGTTACCGGCAAGAGTCGTTTGACTCCCTCACTTACTAACGGCGCTGACTAACACTCCTAGGTTTAGATACGCATATGTACCACATAAAGTGGACGCAGGGATGGCCGCCGCTGGAGCTCAGTTGGTAGAGGATCGGGCGCATTATTCGAAAGTCGCAGGTTCGGACCCTGCCAGCAGCATCTTATCTTTTCGTCCACATTACTTTCTTCACATTTCCATCATAATCACTACAAACAACATTCGTTATACTTTCCTTGGTTTTCTTGTCTGTTTGTTCTAGATAATGTTGTGTATAGCAAAAAAAAAAAACGAGCCCTTAATGGTCCAGTAAACCACCCCGAGGTCCAAAAATTGTAATGAAGAGAAATATGCGCACTTTTCCTATGTGAACATGCTGCCGTGAGAATTTTGCGAATACGTGCTATAATGAGGACGTAACAGGGGTTAGAACATCCGTTTCAGCTGGTTTCAAATTTTCGCGCGGTTTCACCACCCTTCTCCGCCATAGGGAGGGGAAGGCGTAGCCCGTCATCGTGACTCCGCCCACTTCGGCAACTTGACACGACGTCAGCGATACGTCATCGGCGCACAGTCAACGACCGAGCAGGGCTTCCCCCACATGAGCACGTGTGATGGCGGCGCCGGGAGGAAGCGCGGTGCGAGGAGCCACCTTGCCCCAGCGGTAAAGTAGCGAGACGCCTCTTTATCTCGGACACTTTCGTTCTGGCAATACGGCTTCTCCCGGTAGCCTCGGGCTCTACAAAACGGCAGGGGGGCAGCACAGGAAAATGAAAATTCGGACTGCGTGGCTAAAACTGCATCACCGCAGGGCCAAGGCGCCGTTGCGTAGGGCAAAGGACCAATCGACGAGCTCAGTGGTACGTCAAGTTGCCCGTGGACAAGTTTGCTTCACTGCGCGTACGAGGGGGGATTGATCAGGCGAAGGAAATAGGCGCGGGAATTGTTTTTCGAAATGGCGCGCAGCGCAGTAATATTCGGAAAATGTGATCGCCGCGGTGTACTGTACGAATTGGCGAGCTTTGTTTGGGGGGTGTAAAAAAAAAAGTGGGAGCCTGTTTATTGGATCTTTAAAATTCCCCCTTCGTTCATCCTTTAAAATTCCCCCTTCGTTCTCGCAGACTGGATGCCTTATCGTAGAATGCGAGGGGTTATTGGTCAGCCGACAACTGGTAAAAGGTAACCTGCTTCGCGACGCCAGCAGGCAGGAAGAAAAAAGTGTTCCACACTCGCCGTAATGGCCACTAGCGACGTTGACTTACATTCCCTGGTTTAGATACACATATATACCACATAAAGTGGACGGAGGGATTACCGCATAGCCACCGCTGTAGCTCACTTGGTGGACCAACGGACGCGTTATTCAAAGGTCGCAGGTTCGGTCCCGGCCAGCAGCAAGTTATCGTTTCGTCGACATTACTTTCTTCACATTTACATTATAATCACTAGAAATAACATCCGCTATACTTTTCTTGGTTTTCTTGTCTGTTAGTTCTAATTAATATTATGTCTAGTATAAACAAAAATGAGTCCTTGAAGTTCACCCTTTGTTCGCTCAGAAGTGTTAATGTGATCCTTCCGATAAGAGTCCATTCAATCTTGCTAAGAGAGTCAAGGTGCTCTAAAAGAGCACGCCGAGTCTGGCCCACCGAGAAAGTTACCGTGCCTCTTTAAAGAGAGTCGTATGCGTGGCAAGTCAAAACTCTCCGAAAAGAGCACACATACTCTTTTTTTTTACTAGAGTGAATATAGGTGGGGGAGAAAACCCACCGCAACATGAATCGCTACCAACGAAAATTTTTCGGTAATCTTAATATTCTTTAAACTGACTTCACGAAGCGCGAAGGTTTAAGCGCGCACCTCTTAAATTTGGTGATGGAGAAAGGAAAAGTTACAACGTAAGAAACATCGGCTGAATCGCTGCAGTTAACGATCTGTACGGAGTGCTTGAGCGGTGATTTTGTTTTATTTCTCAGATCACTGAGGCAAGTAGTGGCGTGCCACAGTATCAATCGGCTCGTCTTCCATTCTCCAGGGGCATTGCCATTTTGGCGAGATGTGTGGAATAGACGCAAAAGTTATGCCAGTGTGGTCTCAACCATGTTGCACATAACTCGGTAGGATATATCACATAGTGGTGGGAATGATGGACGTCTGCTTATAGCTTCTAGCATTGGCTACTCTCTGGAATGAATGAATGAATGAATGAAAAACTTTATTACAAAAAAATTCTTCCGGCGAACCCCCTGTTGCCTTTGCCATGTTGCGAGCTCTGTCGATCAGCTTGAGCTGTTCTTCGGGCTTCGAGCAGGACAGCGCAGCCTCCCACTGCTCCGGTGTTGGAGTGTTGTTTCTTGGCACTACCTTTGAGTGTTGGCAGGCCCAAGTTACCCAATAAAGTGTTGGGTTTTCCCCGCATAGCGGGAATTTGTTGTCATCTATTGCCGGATAGATTTTGCTGGGAAGACTGACATTTTGGTACGTATTAGTCTGCAGCTGTCTCCAGGCAAGCGACTGCTCTCTGCTGAGGCCTTTGTGGGGAGAAATGTCAAAGCGGCAGCGGTTTATTCGCAGGAATCCCTACAATTCTCCTCTTTGGCCTTACCACCGCCATTTACGCATATAACCATTTATAATCTCCGCTGCCTCTGAAAAATTGTTTACGGTGATAGTGCGCAAATATTGCATTTTCCTTCTTTTTGAGGATTTTCGGGCACATTCCTTGAAATACCCAAGAGGCACGTAGGATTAGCGCGTTTTGCTTTCGGCTGCGAGACATCCTTTAGCCAGCCATAGTAACATAATGGCCTATATGTATGGCCGCCGCGGCCGCGATACCGTCCCACGACCTTAGGGTCAGCGGTCGAGCACGGTAAGCGCAAGACCACAGTGACTAATAAATAATTGAAATTTTAATGGTGTAATTGTTTGGTTCTTCACAATCATAACCATCTGGCAATGTCATACAATCAGCTTGGCTATAAGTGGCAATAAGTGGTGTTTTTCAATAGAGTCAAATTAAACTTTATTGCCTTGAGAAAGTAGTAAACGATCTTCAAACCTGCTTTTTGGACATAAGCCTTCGGAATTTCGCAACGGCGCCTGTACACGCGGAAGTGCATTCTGCCGCAAATGTCCCTATACGCCTGGTCACAACTTTTAAGACGTTTCTGAACTTCTGATTCCCAGATCCACTGCTCGCAACCGTCTGAAAGAAATAGGGGAAAACACGTTTGAATGGCAGTAAAGCAGGATATGAAATCAGCGGCGAAGCCCACATTAGTGAGTTTGGAGAGAAAGTTAGTTGTATGAAAAAAACTAGATGATTTATTGCTTTATTCGGGTATGCCATAACAGTATTTTCCAAAGTCTTTTTTTGATGCATGTTTTGTGTACAGCCGCTACAATGCTCCTTGTATTGATAAACACGCTGTATGAGTGATGACTCAATCCACTAGCCGTTGTACCAGCCGTTCAATGATAGGCCTACTGCACAAATAAATGAATAAACAAATAGGTAAAAGGTAAGGCGACTATAATGCATGACTTAGGGGTGTGAGAGGGGTACTCGCACTGACTTTGCGGGTAAACTTTCTATGGGCTATGAGCCATCTTTTTCTTCACATTCGATATATTGATCTTTGACCCCCCCCTCCCCCCCCTCGCGCCCCCCTCATAGCTTTAGCACATAACGTGGTTTTACCCTACCTCCAGCTTCAGAAATATTGCAAGCTTTCTGCGCCTCACCCTGCATTCCACTTCCTCCGAGATCGGCACGCTTTTCACCATTGGATGATTTTACGTGATGACATCATGAAGGGACGCCATATAGCAGGACAAGATTATGTTACAAATTTCAGCAATTTGTGACGTAACGATTACGCCAGAAGATTACATCATAAAGCCGTAATCGTTGATTACGTGACTTTTTGAATCGTTCGTGCTGACGCCGCCGCTGCTGCTGAGGGGGTACTTTTCTCGTTTATTGAGGCATCTAAGCCTTAATATAAATCTCATCTCTTGAACCACAATCGAGTGAGCGAGTGCCTGTAGCCGCGAAAATAATGTAGTGCATATACTAGCTGGGCTTCAAATGTAGCGGTAAATAAAAGGAAAAATTCCGCCGATCCCACGATTTGTGACAGTATTTTCTGCGAAGCAATCAACCTATGCCGCATTTTGTTTGCTTTGAGTCAAGCGTTACGTGATGAATCGACATCTTAGCGTATTTTGAGTAGAGCACATGTAGTAGGCTTACCAGGCACGCTGACTACTACGGTGCCCAAAGGGTAGAACTGGCCCGACGTAACGTCGACACTCGTGCTAGAGCAAGGACGTCAGTTTTACCAAAACGAAGGTTACGCTAAGGTGCGATGCTAATCATAAGTAACGATCGTCGGCGCATTCCTCCATGGTAGAGGCAGGTGTTGCTAAAGCTTGCCGAGTGATAAGAGCAGACATGTAGGCCTAATGTTTGTTAAGGCGAAAGCCTCAGACGCATCATCAAACGGGAAATTTGACCGTCGGCGGCGACCATCCCGCAGCTTCGGGGACGAGTGATGCAAAAAATCATCACGTGATGACGTCACCATACGATGTCATGATGATGTCACAAATTCTGGCGTGACGTCATGTGACGTAACGCGACACGACGATGTCGTTGTAGCGTCATCCTTTCGGCAGCGAACAAACCGGACAGCGCGCGACTTCAAGAGAAGAAAATGAAGACGGCCCTTGGCAGTGGCACGTAAAGCCACGGCTCGTGTTCCCTGCTCCCTTATACTTCGACTGAGACGAAAAAGAAGATAGCTGTCGCCTTCGAGTCGTCTTAGGTGAATGCCTTAGGGACCCTGCGAGTTTGAACGCGATAGCGTTAAAGGCTCGCTTCGCAGAAATTCCGCCTTGGGCGTCGGTGTCACCGTCGTTTGTTGTGAGCCTAAAACCATCTTGTCCGTGACCGAAAAATTGAGAAAGAAGCAAATGAAATAAATAATAAAAAAAACTTCGCTCCCGAGTGAAAACCAAGCCCAGGCGGTCTGCGTGGCAAGCAAGTGTTCTACCGCGGAGCCACGCTAATGCTCGAAACTGATTCGGAACAAAACACAATATGAATGTCATGCAGTGGAAGGGGGTCTCCTCGACGCACATAATATTGCTGCGCAAGAAGCGTAGAATCACGCAAGGCGTCAAAATATGTGGATTGGACAACGTGTGGGTGTTTTAAAGGCCCAGCCACTACAAAGCACTCAAAAATATGTTCGCGTGTTGCCTTACGGACGCGAAGTGTGCCCTTCGCTAATTCGCAAAACGAAGAATTGTGGCGTAGTCGGCACTTAAAAATTGTGCCTGCAGTAAGCATTCAATCATACTTTCAGGCGGCCAATGTAACGCACACAGTGGTTCATTTCCTGACGGCATGGTTGAGGCATGCAGCGAGAACCGAAGCGAGGCTAGCAATTGAGAAGGCAATGCGCACAGGGCCCGATTACGCTATCGCGTTCTTCTCTTGAAGGCGAATCTCAAGCGTCCTCCAATTTTTCAGACTGTTATCAAAGTGCATAGACAATATATACGGCAACCGCAAATATAACGCCCACACAAGACCTGTGGAGGTCCTTTTTTATGAAGCAGTTTCTTACACTGGCGTGGCACTGTAGCAGAGTATACTCCACTGCTACGCAGAATACCGGACTTAGATTTCGGCTCCAAGCGTGATTTCTACCAATTGCGTTTTGCCGGATTTTTCGCTCACTGACAACGCCGCCGACTCCGGCACCAGATTTTCTGTTTATAGTCTCATTCTTGGGGTCATATAGACTTTGAACCACTTGTGCCGCATTCCCGCGTTCCACGAGGCGTGGTATGCGGTATGAGCCACACGTGACTGAGGGAAATGGTTTCGGAACATACTTAACAGAAATGCTCCGTTATTCGTGTCATAAATTGCTAATTGTACCTGTCATACCCTCATGTTGTCCTATGCATATTTTGATATACAATAACGAGACAAGCACGAGAACGCCCTCACGTAGATAGATAGATAGATAGATAGATAGATAGATAGATAGATAGATAGATAGATAGATAGATAGATAGATAGATAGATAGATAGATAGATAGATAGATAGATAGATAGATAGATAGATAGATAGATAGATAGATAGATAGATAGAAACTGTCCAAATGCCTTTCGTTCGCTCAAATGCTTCGCATTTTATATGCAGAGCGCTCCAACATCTGTGGATGGTGTTCCTAGGTAGCGAGGACAAATATGCATTACTGAACATCCGAGAAAAATAGCGCAGTATAATCCCGACGACCGATTGATATATGCAGAAGAAAGAGGAGAGAAGTTCCCCAGAAAAACAAGAACGTAGCGGCACTTTCACATACCGGAGCAAGTTTTGCAGCCAGATGTGATGCGTCCATGAATAAGTTCTCGAGAGGGTTAATCAGAGAAACAAGATGCTATTCAGCACGTGTATGTTTAATTAAAAATCAAAATATAGTTTTATTGGAATAAATAAATGGTAGAACAATATTTGAACAATATTATGATCACGTGTGGCTGTGCGATGCCATGAGATGAGTTGAGTGTAAGTGCTCAGTTGATATGCTTTATGCTGAAATGATTGTCTGCATTAACGGAACTTTGTGCCGACTGATCTAAAGCTAAGTGCATGCTCGGGCAGATATATTTGTGTAGCAACGTAGCAGAGCTACACCGCGGCTTCTTTCGGATTCCGGCTGGTTAGAGATACATTTTCCTTAGGTTTCTATGTTGGCGTTCACCTTGGGGACGGCCTTGCTCCGAAGTGAGCTAAGGCCGCGCCGTCTGAAAAACCCCGGCACAGCTACGAGGAAATAGAGGGTTCGAGCCGCATTGGGACCCAGACATTATGCGTGGAAGTCAAGTGTTCTACCAAGGAGCCACACCGGTGCTTGAAAGTTAAGAAAAAAAAAAAAAGGTATCGCGAGTCATTCCATTCTGTCAAGGTCGAATACCAGGAAGCTGTTTAGCGCACGAGGCCTGTTTGGAATGAAGGGCCGAGTTGTGAATGTGCAACTAAGTATGTAAATAAATAAATAAATAAAAACTCTCAAGGTCCCTTATGCATTCACTTACGACGACTCGAAGGAGAAAGCTTTCGTCTTTTTCTTTTCAGTCGATGAATTGATCCTGCCTTTCCACCGTTCGAAAACTTTGTGCATCTAATGTGGTTTGGCACTGCCTCAAAGATCGGAGGCACCTCACCTGGTTTCACATTGCCTCCGTGATCGGACCACTTTGTACCAAGCTACGGTTGAATGTGATGACGTCGTCATGTGACGTCTCAAATTCTGGCGATGTGTGACGTCATCGTGACGTCATATGGTGACGTCATCACGTCATGATGACATTTTGCATCACTCGTCTCCGACTCTGCTGGAAGCTGACGCCGCCGACGCGAGACGCCAGCGCCGATGGTCAAATGTGGCGTTTGATGAGGTATGTGGGGCTTCTGCCCTAAAAAAACGTTCAAACCGCTGTCAGAGCGCACCGCGACACATCGATGATGAAACTGCCATCGAGGTGCACATTAAGCGACGTTCGCACACCAAGCCCCCATTCTCTTCTTCAGGGCACTCGTCCTTTTGTCTGGCTTCAGCTAAAGAAACATTTAGCTTTAATTAAAAGCGCTTCCGTCTCATCTACCACTTACCAGGTTGCGTGAAAATGCCACACTCTTCAGTGCTGTTCCAGAACTTGAATAAGTATCGTTTAGGTGCTTCTTCTATATATAAAAAAAGAAAATTTATTATTGGGGTGAACACGTACATTAAAAAGTAATAAAATGACAATTCCTTATGCTGAATTTGCACGCATGTAGGTGCGCTTAGGCACATCAGTGAAAACAGCCATTTAGCATACCACCCTCGATTCTTCACCACGTCCCACCTGTAAAAAATATATTGCGTGGCTTAGTTGGCTCGCTAGAATTCTTCTACTTTGCCAAAGTATTGAACTGTGTTGTCCTTCATAAGTAGATATCGCAATTATTTAAATATATATCGTAATTCATAAATTTATCGTCCTTCACAACGCTAGACTCCGCTAACGCATAATATTTACTGCCTTTAGAATTTCTGAATTTAACAGGAAGCTTAAGCTCGGTAACAAATAAACTCTGCATATTACAGTGCGTATAAAGGAGAACGAAATATTTGTGGCGCAACCGAGAACGAGGTTATGCACGGCTCGTCTTACGTTACACCGTGCTGAAGCGTATTACACAAATTATGAAAAAAATCGCTATTCTCAATCCAGAAAACTTCCTTGCCTTTAGGAGGTAAACTTGAATTATATTGTGACTGTAAGAAATAGAATGATGAAGTAGGGGCACTTTAGTGTTTTCCTAAATCGCCATAACTTGGTATGTTTAGAAAGCGAAGCTTAATGTTTGCCCGTCGTGACTTTGCTCCGAAAGTAGACGTTGCAATGATGCACATTTTGTCCTTCACGATATCTATGGCGAAAAAGTTTGACAACGGTATCTACGACTAACTAGATACCACTGCAACGATATGAAGGGTTCTCCAGAAGTCATGCTAATAAATTTTGGATTGCAGAGAAAATTTCCGAAGGTAGCATATTCATTGATTTATTTGTGTTTGCATGTGCTGTTCTTGTAAATTGTGTAATAATTGTCTAAAGCTACATTTCCTGATTGTGTCGGTAACTACACGTAAATCCGAAGGCCAGATTTGTATGCATATTGAGACACACACCACCTATATTCGCGTTTTAAAAACTCAAAGAAAAAAAAAACATGGCTGACCCCTTCGTCATAGGAATCAGTATAACACGAAAGTGAAACGTGTCTTCACAGAAGTAGTGCCCATTGTGCGGTGATATATGAGAGCTTGTACAATGTCTATTCGTATTTGGCAGCAGCTATAGCACCGTTTGACGTGGATGCATCCACGTTGACGCCTAGTGGCATATCTCCATCGCTACGACTAACGCCAATGATCATGAATTAACCATTGTTGTAGCTGCAGTTTTGAACATATACCTGGACACAGCATACTGTGAAACTTGCACAAAGATGACACCAACAAGCACATAACAAACACTCGGGGCGCTATGCAGGATGGCCCGAGCTTGGCGAAACTCGGGATCTTTCCGAGCTCTGGCGACACCCGCTTTTGAACGAGCCAACAGTACGAAAAGGTCAGATCCACCCTTCAGCGCGCGCTGCGTTCCATTGGTTACGATGGAACGCGGCGTCACGTCAAGGACGGTCGAAAAATTGGGCGGTGTTTTCAAACCAGAGGCATCTTCTTTCATTTGTTTGTCGTTCCACTGAGTGCAGAAGTGCACCCATGCAATAAAAGTGCCAGAAAGATTTAGTGATGAATTTTTTAAAGGCAGGGGCTGTTTAAATTCGTTTTGAAGCTTTTTAATGTCTGTACTAAGTATCCTTTAGAATAATTAGCATGGTGGCCTCTGAGATTAGTTCTGGCCGAGCACCTTACAATATCGCGACCGTAGCTAAAGCCGAGGCCACGTGTACAATCATCATGGTCAGCCTGCACATTCTTGCGCGTTGCTCGACTGGCGCGCGCCCTCTTCATCCCTTCATGGTGTGCTCGCTGCCCGAGGACGTGCGCCCGGCTGATTAGCTAAGTGGCTGGGCGGTACACCTAGCTAAATAAGTCGAGATGCTATGAACAAGCTAATTAAGCCCAGGCATGCTAAGATCTAGCTAATGAAGCCATACCTTACTAAGACCATGCTAATGAAGCCATGTAAAGCTATGACCGTGCTAACTAATACCAGGCTAATTAACGCGACGTTAATTATAAGCACGCTAAGTAAAGTCATCCTAATGATACCTCAATAATATGATGCTAATCAAGATCATGCGAATTAGGTTTATGTTAGTTAGCTGCACCCGAGGTAATTATTGTCGTTTTAATTAAAACCTTACCAATCAAGACAACCCTATTGCAAAACCCAGCGCCGCTGGGTACCAGCGTCCAGTGCCATGCCGGATTAAGGGCCCAGTATCGCGCTGGATACTGGGACGCTGGAGCGGCATTTTACTGGGAGGCGCTGGTACTCCCGCGCAATACGGCTCTACAGCGTTGAAATAGCGGTGCCTATGTGCCATAAATAAATATATTAGTGAAAGAAGTGATATAGAACGCATTAACGCAATAAAAAAGAAAAAGGAAAAAAAAGCCATATGAAAAAAAAAAAGTACCCGTCAGCAGGATTCGAACTCGCCACCTTCTGATTCTGAAGTGAGTGTTTTACCCACTACGCCACGCCGGAACATGCTGAACTGTGAGTAAAATAACTATTTAACCAACAAACACACGGTTCGGCTTCATGTTCACATGTCGCACAGTCACGATAGACGCGACCTTCCTTTTCAAATAACAATTGCGCCTTTATTAGACACAAACGAACGACTGCCGGCACCCAATGACATGCCGATAATGGCAAGAGCGCTAAGTTTCTTTAAGAATTCACATTTTAACAACGAAAAATATGAAATACACCTAGAGCAGGCACTGTGTGCTGGCTGTTACTGCTGATTTTTTTAATAGCCGTTTCTCGCTCTTGCTACTGGTCAACATTTACAGAGGTTGTATGATGACTAGTTCGATAAACAGGTGCGTACATGATTGAGTATTGAGTATTGTTATCATGCAAGCGACGATACGCCAGTACAGCGGGCGTGCCAGTGTACAGATTTGCATTTCTATCGATACCTATAACTAAGAAACCGCTGAACTAAATACAAATACAATGCGCTAAAGGAATATGACACTATGTTAGTTCACTAAGGCGTACCAAATTACCGACTGACAATTATGCGTTCTTACATAAGAGTCACGAGAAGTACCGGCTAGCGCGACGGCAGCTTTCGGTGACAGCTTGTGTGCGTTGCTGAAAGCGCGTCGCTTCGATGGTCATCGCTCCTTGTGCGGACACCGTACACAAGGAAAAATGATTTATTTAGGTTAACGAATGTCCAAACTGTACTTTACAGTCATCCTTACGCTTTAGAATCGCGTGTACTTAAAGCGCGAAGCTCCGGTAACATGTAGACGGACACGACCGGCACACTAGGCCTAACGCTCGCTGGGAGTCTCGCTGGGTATTCGCAATGCCCATAGACTGTCGCGCCCCTAGCGGAATTTAGGAGCGTCCTCTCATGGATGATCGATAGACGACACCATGGCAGCCCTACGCAGTAGCGCACTTGTTCGGCTGTGTTAGCAGGAAAGAAACACTACGAGTTTGCATGTTTCCTGCTTCAGTGAACAAACCGGGCCCTCCGTGACGCGATAAATCTGACTCGTTCTTGCGAGACGCGAAGTTTTCGTGAAAATACGTGCCAACTCGCGCGTTCAACGATGACCCACATCGTACAAATATCAGCTTCGCGAGGTTTTGTGTAGCCACCTAGGTTAGTTAAATGCTGTCGTCTGACCTTCTCAGTTGAAACTCACCTTGTTTTACTTGCATATAGCATTCGTCAGTGCTCTTGTCGGGCATGAATTTATAACATTGTAGGCTGGAAGTCGCGCGAGCTAGCGATGTATAACTGAGTAATCACAAATTGGCCAGCGCTGCGCCACTTATTTTTTGTACCTTTGTTGGTAGATGGCAGCACTCTGCAAGCGATTTGTTTGTTGACCGGTGTGAGAGCAAGGAGTTCTGCGCGCCCAGATAACGTTGTGACGAGGACTAATCGAAGTCGTTCGGCGGAGGAACTGCTTCAGATTACTTTGAGCAATGATGTTAAGAGGTACCACCTTGACGACGAGGATTTTTCACTGGACGGAGAAGGCTGTGAAAGCGTGTGTGTGAGTGTGAGAAGGAGTGTGACAGCGACGATGAACGATCAGCTGCTAACTTACGAGGAGCGAGTTGCACTTCACGTCCCCTCGCGCGCTAATGTTTTTTTCACGCTCGTAAGTCACTTTGATTGTATTTAATGTATAGCATCCTTCAGCGAGATCAAAATAAAAACATACTTTTTCTTGTACATTGCACGTAGCGCAATTATTGTGGATATTATCGAGCGCCGCATTCCGCCAGAACACTCGAGTTCGGAATAGGGAAGCGAAATGGTTAGAGCGATGAAACGTGCAGTCACGGCCACAATCCACGCCTATCGGCTCACTTCTCCTGTACTTCACCGGTACCTTCCGGTCGGCATAGTTGTTCGACGCATTTTCGCAACGTCGAAGAATTCGTCGTTGCGAAAAGCATACGTGCGTGTTCTTTTCTATATTCATGTTTCGATCGTGCTGATCGAACCTGCGGCATCCGAGTGCAGTGAATTGCGTACGGCTTGAGTCTGAGCATGGCTGTGATACAAGCGCTACTAAATAGGATGTTAAATGCTTGTGTTCCGTTGAAGAAGCAACTCCGCGTTCCTGACTGCGCAAGTAATGACGACGGCGTATGTTTGCAAACCATCGCCACGTTAAACATTCGGTCTCGTGCAGCAGCGATGACGCTACTCGCTAGCGGCCTACCACTGCGGCAAATCCGTCAGGCAGGCTCGGTACACAGTATCTCGGAGTGCCGTTCAGGTCATACGTCAATTCTAGTTCATGAAGTTTTCTGCAGCATGCACAGGATTTCGCACAGCATCGCTTATGCACAATAACGGAGCTGAAATATAACCTTTCACACCGCGGCAAATAATTAGGTGGCGAGCTTCCATGGTTTGAGAAAGCATTTCGGTCTCATATCCATTTCAGTGCAGCTCATGACTTCATCCGGTGAAAGTGGCACGGGCCGTACGTACGCACGTCCTATCTGTTACTATGCTAACAAACGGATTGACCCTCCATCGGGCGCCATCTTGAATCATTCAGCGCGCCACCTATAGTTCGTGGGCATTGCGAATAGGACCGGTCTCGGCGCAGCTGAGTTGCGATGGTTGAAGTTTCTGCATTCAAGCTTCGGAACCTTTCTGATGGTTAATTAAAGTTCAGCTGAAGTAAGTGGAAGGGCAAACAGTGCCAGAGATGCGTTTCCGGTGTGGTGATATCGAACGGCGGCTGTTTTTCTGGCCTCCGTTGGGTGAGGTTGCGAAGCCAGAGCTCAATTGCTTCTCGACAACTGTGCGGCGATGTAACGATTTGCTGTTTCTGGTAGGACCGGCGCCTCCAGACTTATAAACAGTGCAAAGTGTAATCATTACAACAACCCATCCCTGATGCCAGACTGGTATATGTGCGGCGCATGCACAAAACGTGCATTCATCACTGCTACGTTCTCCGCAAGAATTAACGCCGTTATTGAATCTGCGTGAATAAGAAAAAAAAAAAGCAGGCTAGCAAGCAAAATAATCAGCGTTGGCTCCTATGTGTTATTAACGCAATTTTTTCTGCATTACAAAGGGAAAAATAAAAATGGCGGTGATTTCACATATATATGACAATGTCTTGCGCTTATCATTCTCATTCTCTGCCAAGCTAGAAGTTGTGAAAATGTTTGGGACCTGTTAGCAGGCCCCTGGCCAGGGGAGGGGGGGGGGCTAGGGGCCCGGGCCTCCCCTCGAAATTCGGATGGAAGGGGGCGTTTACCGAGGAAAAATAATAAAAATCGGTGTTTTTCAAGGCTTTCAACAAGGAAGTGCCCCCCCCCCCTCGAAAAAAAATTTTGGCTACGGGCCTGCCTGCTAGGGTAGCATCCATTGGTACCATCGAATCAAACATTCTATATTCAAAGATACCGAAACATTCCGCCGCATACACTACAGAAACTTGCATGCCGCACTGGAAGAAACAGTGCAGGCTCCAGTGTGCGCCAGCGCACTCCAGTGAAAATTCCAGCGTTTCCAGCGCTTCCCAGTACGCGCCAGCGTCACAGCGGCCAAGCCAACGACCATACCAGTGCGACCCA
The DNA here is from genome assembly GCA_030522465.1 of Rhipicephalus appendiculatus. NCBI lineage: Eukaryota > Metazoa > Arthropoda > Arachnida > Ixodida > Ixodidae > Rhipicephalus > Rhipicephalus appendiculatus. The sequence continues at coordinate 43,695 of JALIZH010014278.1, read as the reverse complement.
GCTCTGTCCCAGTGCGCTCACCGAATTGCCAGTGAATCCCAGCGTGTACCAGTGTTCCCAGTGCGATCCAGCGCCAAAAAAACGTAGTGGTATCACGCTGGGGGGCGCTTGTTTTTGCAATAGGGAAAACTGTTCAATATTATGGTAATTATGTCCTGCCTAATTAGTATAATCAAAATTAATACGGAGCGTTCTTTACTTCGAAGCGTATGCCGAGAAGACTGAGTAGACGACCGACTTAAAACGCTGGAAGAAGCTAGGTGATCACAAGCTCCTCTATGGCTCCAGCCTTGCACAAGTAGTAAAGGCTGACCAAATTATTTTATATGCAAAGAAGCTGCTGCTTAGCGTCCACCGCATGAAACCTTTGACAGTCACACCGGCACCATGACAGTCACGAGTCGAACTGGGGCCTTCTCAGAATCAACGAGTTTGTACCCGAGTTCACGCGTCAATCAGTTTGATTGACACACGCCCGCGGCGAAGATCGGGTCCACCCACCGCGTTTGCGCTTTCCAAGGAGCAGTGCTCACACCGCAACGCCAGCGAGCGGCATGATTCATCTATCAACTTTATCGCGCAGACTGTGCACACACGCACGAAGGAATACAAGTTATATCATCACGTGGCTGCGATGTCTCGCATTCAATTTCCCCGCGCTCACGACGTACCACTCACAGCCGCGTTGCCGCCATGATGCGAGCGCCCCTGATGACAACCTGTCCGTATATTTATCCGCAATATTTGATAGAAGCGAAACGAGCTGCACGAGGGTGTAGCTTGTGCACCCTTGTTGCCTTCGAGAGTGGCAATTTCCATGCTGCGGGTGGAACGAGAGAACATGCCCGAAAGTGGAAGAACGCCCACGAACACGCCTGTGGGAGGCGCAATGCTGAGTTGACAAAAAGATAGCGCGACAATCACGCTGACGTCGATGCACTGTTGAAATGTGGACTGAGTGGCGGCGCTGACGTGTTCGCACGTGGTGTTTCTTTGATTACCGCCGCAGATGCCCCACATGTGTTTTTGACGCCACGCTCGTTCATGTAGCTGTTTTTGTCAATGCTGCTATCACGTGCTCCGCTCTGTCTTTGTGCCATGACCGCCGCAGTGCGAGCTCGGAGCAAACTCGTGGGCCCGAGAAGCTCGGGCCATCCTGCATAGCACCCTGGAACTCGATATGCACTTCTTCAAAGCGTCGTCAATTAAAGGGGTCTTGACAACCAATTTTCTATCATAATCTGTGTTATGTGGGTTAATCCTTGAGCACTCACGAATAAGCTTGTGAAATTTTAGCGCATTTGGTCAAGCGCTTAAGTTATAACTGAATATTTTTACAAACACGCGAGCGGCCTGAGAGTGGGGCAACACTTGCACACGCGCGAGTCGTGACGTAACCATCAACTGGCTGTGCGAGCGTCCGCATTTCGGCGAACGATACTATTCCGTGGTCAGCTGCGCGTGAAATTGAGATATTTGAACTTTCTTCAGCTCGGCACCGAAATTGAACGATTTTCAGCGGCTGAAACTATGGTAGAAGACGACGGCACCGCTCCGTGCTGCACGTGACGTCACAGGCGCCATGGCAAAATCGCGGTCGCCGCCAGTGGGCGGGATTTACAACCAGTGACTTTAGTCGAGGCAAAAATTAAAGGCGAAAGTGAACGCTGGATGACAGAGATTCGCGAAAAGAAGAAGGCCGCGCCTAGGATATTTTGGAGCCACCTAAAAGCGCTAGGTAGGAAGTCTGTAACAATGCAACAACATATGGTAGATGAAGAAGGAAATCAATTGGAAGGGTATGAAGCGCTAGGTTACATCCGAAAGGTAACAGCCGATTCGTTTAAAAAGGTCGCCCAGGGGATTCCCCCCGGTGAGTAAAAGTATACAGAAGAGTACAACCGAGGAAGATGTAGTACTTGAAAATTTCAATTGGAAGAAGGCCGAAGGAAAAATTCCTAAGCGCACTACTCCGGGCTTAGATGGGGTTCCCGTCAGCCTAATTAACGAACTAGGACAGAGCACTAAAGAAGCACTGCTGAAAGCCGTAGAAAAGTGCTTACAGGAGAGGGAAATACCAGCCAGTTGGCGAAAAAGTAGAATGAACTTAATCTATAAAGGCAGGGGAGAAAAGGATAACATTCGCTCGTATAGACCGCTAACTATTACATCGGTGCTATACCGGTTGGCGATGCAGGCAGTAAAATTAAAAATAGAAACGTGGGTAGAGCAAAATGATATTTTGGGAGAACTCCAGAATGGATTCCGAATCGACAGGCGGTTAGACGATAACCTGTTTGTTCTTACACAGTGTATAGAAATATCAAAAATAGAAAACAGGCCCTTATACGTAGCTTATCTAGACATCACCGGGGCATATGACAACGTTAATCAGGAAATTTTGTGGGATATATTGAAGGAAGTGGGCATAGGTGACGACTGTATACAGCTTTTGAGGGAGATATACCGAGAAAATACAGTTTGTGTAGAATGGGAAGGAACAAGCAGCAAGGACAGCGTTGACATTAGCAAGGGGCTGAGACAGGGATGTCCTTTGTCCCCGCTGTTATTCATGCTGTACATGGTGAGGATGGAAAAAGCGCTAGAAGGGAGCAACATTGGATTTAATCTGTCACACAAACAGGCAGGCGCGATGGTTGAGCAGAAGCTTCCAGGTCTATTTTATGCTGACGATATTGTCTTATTTGCGGACAGTCAAGATGATATACAGCGGCTGGCAGATATATGCGGAAGGGAGGGCGAGGCTCTAGGACTAGGTTTTAGTGCAACAAAATGTGGATTGATGGTATTCAATGATCACGAAGACCATGCGGTCTTAATACAGGGCCAAGAAATACCGAGGGTAAGCGAATACAAGTACCTCGGAGTGTGGGTAAATGAGGGGGATAGATATATGGAGGTACAAGAGAAAGCATCGGTAACAAAGGGAAAGAGGAATGCTGCAATCATGAAGCACAGAGCGTTATGGGGATATAATAGGTACGAGGTGCTTCGAGGGCTGTGGAAGGGTGTGATGGTTCCGGGGCTTACATTTGGGAACTCAGTGGTGTGCATGAAGTCAGAGGTGCAATCTGGAATGGATGTAAATCAAAGGACTGTGGGACGCCTCGCGTTGGGCGCTCACGGGAAGACGACAAATGAGGCTGTAAAGGGTGATATGGGATGGACAGGTTTTGAAGTGAGGGAAGCTCAGAGCAAAATTAGATTTGAAGAGAGGCTGCGGAAAATGAAGGAGAGTAGATGGGCAGGGAAGGTTTTCAAGTATTTGTATAGAAAAAGCGTCGACACGCAGTGGAGAAAAAGAACTAGGAGGCTCACCAGTAAATATACGGCTAGCAGTGTGGGCGACATGGCAACAAGGAGCATTAAGCGAAAAGTCAGAGAGGCGGAGAGGGCTTATTGGATGACAGCGATGGAAAAGAAGCCGGCTCTCAGTGACTACCGAAAGGGAAAAAACGAAATAAGGAGGGAGAGGTTTTATGATAATTCAAGGGGAAGCGCTTTACTGTTTGAGGCAAGGTCGGGTTGCCTTAGAACGCGTAGCTATAAAGCGAGATTCTGTAACGAAGAAGAACAATGTACATGCTGTGGGGGAACTAAGGAAACGATGGAACATGTACTGATTGAATGTGGCGATATCCACCCAGATATACGTGTGGACACGAGTCTACATGAAGCCTTGGGTTTTAGGGACAACAATGGAAAGCTGAACACGTCCGCGATAGAAATAAGTAAGAGACGGTTAGAGTATTGGTGGCAGAAAAGTAGAGATAAAGGACAAAAATGAAGAAGGGAGAAAATAAGGTCATTCTGCCTTAAGAAGCAGAGAGATGGACCGTGAACTTATATTTTTCTTTTGCTGTAATACCATAGATTTAATCAATGTAGATAAGGCATTAGGCCACCATAAAAAAGACAGTTTTTTTCGAGCCTGGTGGCAGACATGTCACCGCCCCGTTATAAAGGGGACGCTCATAGCATCCATCCATCCATCCGACTTCTAGACCTGTTTTTCACTGAAATATTATTTTACGGCCCATTTTTCATATCTTAATAGGCATAATCGACCCAATACTTCTAATTTTCGTTGCAAACCACCTTGAGAACTACGAACAGGGACCCGACCGAGCGTTTATGTATAGTCTCCTAAACCAATGGAGAGGACAGCGCATTAAGAAGAACGGCGGGCATAACGACGGTGGAGAGGGAGACAACCACTAAAAAGCGCTAGCTTCGGAGCCGGCCGGACAGTCACCCCCTGAAGAAGAGATCGAATGAGACTCGAAACGTAGGGCCAGTTTTTTAAAATTAAGAACTAAAGACGAAACGTGGCTGGAGAGTCTTTTTATTCTTAACACTTTTTTTGCCCACTGGCGTCCAAAATCATGACCTCCACAATCAGGAATCCTGCTTGAGGCCTGTTTGAAATTTTTACTTTTTTGGCCTTTTTTGTCTTTTTTGTTATGTGGTACATCACGTATATATATGCTTGTTTTTTTCCCAATAAATTCTAGTTCAGAGTCAGCACCTGTCCTGTGTTTCTTAATATTCGTCGTCGTCTCGTGTGCGCTGTATCAACCAAGATATCAGGACAGTTAAGGAACTCTGCAATTGTAATTTCCCATAGACAATGAGATTCTAATTCTGATGAATGACACGGAACTCTGACCTACAACTGACAAAGTGTCAGGAGCAAATTAAACTGATGCACGTGCTTACGCACGCACCGGGTTGCTTGTTCACAGTTAAATGATGATTTGTCTCGATGTCTGATCACGTAGCAGGTGAACATGCTTCGTCCGCCGCTGCTGCTAAACGAGTCATCGCCATCGCATAGACATACATTTGGTTTTCTTTCATACGATTTGGATTACTGATCATAATAATTACGAGTTCTTTCTCTACTGTGAAGATGATAGCCAGCGAAACTGTGGCTATGGTGTGTCTGTTACGGTGAAGATTGCTGTAATGAATTTATATATTATCATTATTGTGTATACTTAGCGAACTCAAATATAACAGTGTTACTTTTGCGCACGAGGCGTATTATCTCATCTACGGTGGCAAATAGCGGCCTCGAAATGACATCGTGTAGTACATAAGAAACTCCGTGCTTTCGAAAGTCTAGAAATGGCATGACATTCGTTGCTTATGAAAGTGGTCTTGTCTGTGAGGCAATATTGTTGAGTCATTCTGCCGTCGGGGCGAAATTCTACACCTTTATGTTTACTTTAACGCCACGTCCATTTTTTGCACAGAATCGCTGGATCAATCGAGTTAATCGCTTCGCAGCAAATTGTTGTTCGAAGCGCGCTTCGTCCACTGACACGATTCGCCAGAAGCTAGCCAAATACAGTATCGCTGTAAAATTAACACAACTCAACGGCTGTGCTGATATGTTGAAGGGATGAGTAAGCAGTCATCAGGGATATTTTTTATATTACTGTGAGCAGCACGGGTCTTAACCATCATCACCGGTCCCTCGTCGTCCTCACGAAGGGTGGCTTTCATGAATAGCCCCTTCCTATGGAATGGTAAGTAAATGGAAAGTAGAATATTAAATGCGAAACATTTCTTTGTGTACTTTATGCACTTTTGCGTTTCCATCTATCTATCTATCTATCTATCTATCTATCTATCTATCTATCTATCTATCTATCTATCTATCTATCTATCTATCTATCTATCTATATATCTATATATCTATCTATCTATCTATCTATCTATCTATCTATCTGTCTGTCTGTCTGTCTGTCTGTCTATCTATCTATCTATCTATCTATCTATCTATCTATCTATCTATCTATCTATCTATCTATCTATCTATCTATCTATCTATCTATCTATCTATCTATCTATCTATCTGTCTGTCTGTCTGTCTGTCTGTCTGTCTGTCTATCTATCTATCTATCTATCTATCTATCTATCTATCTATCTATCTATCTATCTATCTATCTATCTATCTATCTATCTATCTATCTATCTATCTATCATTCTATCTATCTATCTATCTATCTATCTATCTATCTATCTATCTATCTATCTATCTATCTATCTATCTATCTACCTATCTATCTATCTATCTAACTTTCTTCGACTTCGCGAAAGGCCCACTGACGACGGAATAGTCGGCTCCAGTGTCGGCGAGAGCGGTGACGTTGTGGCCATCGAATATTACGCCGAGGTCGCTGGTTCGGCGTCTTGCGTTGCGGTTGGGTCGCGGCGTCAGATCAAAGCTACGTCGCCTTGCTGCGCTGCTTCTACGTGGTGTCGTCACGTCTTTTTCCGGTGGCGAAGTTTCGTCGAACGATCGTTCTAATGGTTTTGTGCGGGTCCTCGGTGCAGAGTGCTTGAACATCGGCGTGATTGGTTGTCTGAGAGGGGCGGTTGTACTGCCTTGTCCGCATCACAAGTGTCTTTTCTATTGTCGTGGCATCGGTAAGCAATTCATCGATGGTCTTGGGTGGGTTGCGAACAAGCCCCGCAAACAACTTTTGCTTGACTCCTCGCATTAGAAACCGGAGCTTCTTCTCCTCAGACATGACTGGGGCGGCGTGACGTTAGAGGCGAGTCATTCCGACGTTCTCGTTTGGGAGTTGCACACGGCTTTCCAGCAGGTTTTCGGCCCTTTCCTTACGCACGGCACTTGTAAAGGTTCCAAGGAATGCGTTTCGAAATACATCCCAGGTAGTCAGGGTGACCTCTCTGTTCACAAACCAGGTCCTGGCGCCATCTTCAAGGGAGAAATATACGTGGCGAAGCTTCACGTCACAGTCCCAGTCACAGTCGCAGTCATAGGGCAAGTAAGGCGTATTTTTCCAACCACCTTTCCGGGTCTTCGCATGGTGATCTGCGGAAGGTGGGGTGGATCCCTTGGCTGCTGCATTACTAACGTGGCGGGCGTTGGCACAGGGGCTGTCGTAGTTGTTGCTGTAGTGGTCGTGGCCTTGGGCTTGCGTCTTACCGGGTAGAGACCCGTACACTGGATGTAGCTCCCCTGCTCGCCTGCGGCTAGCTCGCTGATCGAGGTTGGCGTCGACGTCTCCTTCACGACTGGGGCTGGCTTCACTGCTTGACGGGGTCGTCCGGTACATGAACGAAGCAGCACCTCCACCAGATGTCATGTGGTCGTGACGTGGACGGAGACAGCACTAGGCTTCTTGAAGGTGAAACTTTATTTGGCCTAACTTGTGGCCACGAAACGGAAACTCAAATTACAGCAAGTAGTGCACGCTGTACACTGATATCTGCGCACAGGGCGTCGGTCGTCGATAATCTGATCATCGTTGGAACGCGTCGGCTTTTATACATCACGTGTCGAACATTCTAGCCTTATTACTGGTCGTTGCGCAAGGTCTGCAATAAGTTCGAGTGTTCGCGTCTTGCGCGCAATCTTAACAAAACGATCTGCTGCAATCGTGAAGCTTCTAGAACACTGAGGCGCGGTTTGGCGTAGTATTGCTTACCGTACTTGTGGGCGTAAACCGAATAGAGTAAAAGAGAAACAAGAAACGTGCGTGGCGCGAGGATGCCAGTTTCGACTACTCCGTCGTGAGTGGCGATCTTGTGGCTGCTCTCCAAAAGCTGACGACACCATGGAGTGCACTACATGAGATAGGCTGTTACCGTTTACTTCGTCAAAATTAGCGACTGCCGAAGAAGCCTGTTACTCGCGGGTTAATCCTCCGTTCCTCATGACGATTCAGGTCGATTTGAACCCCCAACTATCGGCTCCACAGCAAGAGAGTCTTCACTCGCTTTAGCTTTCCTTTAGTGACTGCTTTTGCACGATATTAAAGATGAAGCAGGCACTCGTAGTGAAGGATGGAATGTTAACCGATGTCATCGAAAGACCAGTCTGACAGCATACGCTCGGTGAACATGGTTGCAGTGGGGAAGCTGAAACGTTAATACATTTATTTTGCAATATCTCTTTGGGGGTCCAGATCCCTTCTTTTAACATGCCTACCGTATATCTCGAAGAGAAGGAGACACCATACGCGAACAAGCTTAACAAGGGCTTGCATACAGTATTGCGTTGGGTGGACATGAAAAGGTGCCAGAAGTCTCGCCAAAAGTAGCCAAAGTAGCCATGTCATTTGATATTATCGCCGAATTTCTAGCCAAGTAGGACAGAAGCGGTATTATCAACGGAGTCTTTACTATTGATGAATAAATAAAACCATTTTGAATAAGTAAAGCCACAAGTTTCAAAAAGAGCCATGGTGCCAATTGGAAATTTTCGTCGCCAACGGGGTCCGAAAAGTAGCCAATTTGGCGCAAAATAGGCACCAACGTCAACCCTGCTTGCAGATGGCATTATTCAGTCATCTGCAAAGGATTGGCTTCGCCACTTGCGCGAGTTAAAAATAAAGACTGCACACTGTGTATTTGCATTGCTTATCGTAAGATTAGCAACGCCACAAAGAGAACGTCTATCCGCTATCTGCCAGGGATGACTCGTTGTACGGACTTTGACAAAACATATACTTTTCATCCATGGATCTGCGTAGTTGTTATTGGGAAATCGAGGTTGATGATCGTGACCGGGAAAATACCGCCATTTATTACGCCTGACGGTCTCATTGTATTATAGATGCTTCCTTTTGGGCTATGCTCTGCTCCTGCAACTCTTCAATAATGGTGGACACAGTCTTGTCCGGTCGTGGTTGGTTCAGTCGTGTCGTGGTTGTTTCAAAGGCGTTGCTGTTTTGTCGTGGACATTCAAGCAGCATCTTCAGCGTCTTCGTGCAGTGTTTAATGAGCTCCGAACGCCTGGATTGTAACACAAACCCGAAAAAAGCACCTTCAGATACGAGGAGCTGAAATTTCTCGGCCATGTCGTTAGCTGGGACGGAATTCGCGTGGATCATAAAAAAAAGAAGAAAGAAACGCGAGCCGCTGCCTCCTTCCCAACCGCTACGAATGAACACGAGATGAACCGCTTTTTGAAACTTGGACGCGCTGCCTTCGCTTCATGTAAACACTCCGTGAATAGCACAACCCGTGCACTTCCTCATGAGAGACAACGTCCTTTTTTTGGGACTTAAGGCAACACTACGCTTTTTGCGATCTGCAGTGACGTCTTCAAGCTCCACCTAATCCTTGATCACTTTGAAGAAGATGCGGAAGCAAATTCCTTCTCAGGAGCCGCACCTGTGAAGTGGCAAGAAGGTATCGAGTGAGTGATCACCTACGCTAGTCGTACATTACCATAGCCTGAATCAAACTACTACAATAGAGAAAGGTGTGGCCCATAGCTAAGTTCCGAGCGCATTTGCACTGGTGATTTTTCAAAGTTTACTAACAGACCACCATTTTATGTGTTAGCTCGCAGGCCGAAAATACACCTCAGACCTTCCTTTATAATAAAATCTTCGCCTAGAAGACGGTTATATTTAAGCGGTGATGAAAAAGAACACCAATGCTGGCTGTCACGCATCCAGTCGAGTCGACTCTGCCTGGCCTGACTAACGACGACAGTTCCCCTCGGACGTCACAGCTTCTGACTTGGCTCAGTAACAGCGTGGGGACCTTGATCTTCGCCCAGTCATCGACAATCTTGAGGGCCAGCTTACGCAGCCACTGTGGGCATTCAGGCGTGGAATGCTAAAGTGTTCATCGCCAACATCTTGTAGAAGCATAGCTTTGACTTCTAGCCCTCAAAGCTATCTTTTCGTACTACCATCAGTGATGCAAAGAAATCCTGAAGACGTGTCACGACGAACTGTATTCTGGGCACTTGAGGGCTAACGCGTACTCTCGCGCGTATTGGCCACAAGTACTGTTCACCTACACTGTCCCACACCATCAACTACTCAAGCAAACTAAAAAGTCACAACTGACAATTTATTCTGGGAGGGTGAGCATGAGTGTGACCTATTCGATGCAAGGAAATAAGGCGGAAGGAGAGATACGGAAGTCGGCAAGTATAAACAAAACACATTACAACGAGGAAAGAGGCTAGGAAAGCAAAAAAATTACAGGGAAAAGTCACTTTGCCGATTTCTTCTGGCAGGGTGAGCTCATGCCTGTGATCTATTCGACGCACGGGAGAGAAGCGTTAGTTATTTTTGCGGCAGGGTGTTGAAGCTCTAATCACCTGGCGTACGCTTGACCCCCAGGCTGCCATTTTCGTCAGATATGACACAGCCAGGTGGGGCTACTTGTGGGAGGCGCTCGAAACTCCCCGTAACTAAGAGCCGTGGGGGGCGCTACCCAACCTCTACCCGCCATTGTAGACGACCTTGCTGACATACCTTGATATAGCGAGGTGACTGAGCTTTAGTCTGTTGTTTATGTGGTTTAGTTCGTGGTCCATAAGTTATCTTTTAAGAAACTGAAGCGTGTTAATTCTTTTTGGTTTTACTGACGCCATTCTTAGCACTCGTCCTCGTTTGTCTCTGTGTCCTCGTCTCCAATTCGCGCTATAGCACTCGTATTGACATAACAACTAGCCCAAACCGCTACCCTTCTAAGCCTTTCTTAGGCCACTTACGTGCTGTCACCTTTCTTGAAGATTTCATTGAAGAAGTACGTGCTATTCGTATATGAGATTCTTTCATAATGAAGACATGTCACAAGTGGAACTGAGTAATTACGCGTCTTCATCCAAATCTTCTGGGGGGATGTTCAAAGCCTAGAAAACAAGAAACAGAGGCATGAGCATGTCATTCACTATACCCCTGTACAGCGAAAACAGTATTATAGACATATGAGAGAATCGTGTGAAAGAAGAGCAGTTTTTGCTGTAGACGAATAAATAAATCCCTTGAGCGCTATGGATATTATATAATGATAAAGTATTATAAAGAAAGTCAGTGCTAGACGGCACGTGTTTACTCCTTTATCAGCAAATTTATATCTTTAGAATCTTACCTAAACAAAAATGTGACAGTAGAGTACAGGTTACCAACGGGTTTGTGTGGTTGCTTCGTGGATCTCAAAAGAACCATTGCAAACTGGCGAAATCTGTGCTTATGTTTCACTCGGAAAACTAAAAAAAAAACATTGAAGTGCTAAACTACAAAATAGCTAAACGCACTAAAAGTCCGAGTCGGCATGTTACAGTTCTTGTGTCGCCTTAATCAGCCACTGGCATAATGAAAGACGGCATAGGGCGAGGTGCACCCATCATGCAGTATTTGCTGACAGTCGAAGGAAACAAAAAGAACGCGAGTATTTTGATAGAAGGTTCGAGTGCGCAATCAAGGTAAGGAAATAAGAGTGGTGGCTTGGCTGGCGACTGATGGTGAAAATCAATGTACTTCAATGAAAAAGATATTTCAAGGCAGATAAAACTGTAATGGACAAAGTCATCTTCAAAATAGTGAATTTGACAGCAATCCTTCATAAATATTGGTGTCGCTGATTATAAATGTGGCTCTATAGTCGTCATCAATAGCGTGCGTAGGGCTCCCCTTCAAGGAGGGCGAAAGTTCATCGCAGCGCCCCCCCCCCCCTCCCCAATATACCAATGTATGGGGCTGACTTTGCACCCCCCCCCTATCGCCCCATACCTATTATGGGGCTGGCTTTGCGCCCCCCTTCTCGCCTCCACTGCCCCCCCCCCCCCCCGTGCCACGCCTATGATCGTCATAACGGGAGAACAGTGGAGCTCGAAGCACGGAAATATTGTAAAATTTGATGCGACTTCATGTTAGCAGTTGAATGTTGAACAGTCGGCTGCATGAGAGAACAATGTGTAAAGCTTACGATGAAGCAAAAGACATGCTGCGATTAGGGTCATGTAGCAGATTACTGGCAGGTGGCAATGGGTTATGTCAGACACCTGGATGACAACTCCATGGCTTCGAAGACCACGTTTGGCAGGACTAGGAGACGCAATGGGCATCATAAAATCCACTACGCTGTATATGTCTATGTACAGTCGTTGTGCTCGGCTGCAATCAGTGGGCAGTGCCAGGACACTTAGGCTGGCTTGTTTTGACAACGAAGCATATTGGCTATAACGAATAATGAGAATGATAAATACAGGAAACGACATAGCCTTGCGAGTGCTTAGACAGCTGATCTCAAATTGATAGGGTAGCATGTCACAATTTTCTTCCATGTGGGTAAACACGAGCAGAGCGTTTATTCACATCTTTAGCTGGCGGAAAAACCGCCACTGTGATGATACTCTCGGCGCCAAGAATTTGTGATCAGCGGTCACACCTTATGCCAAGATAGCGTCCCATGTATGCATGCGTCGCTTATTCACTGCAATAACCCGGCGGTGAAGAGTAGCCATCCCGGTGGCTCAGGTAACCAGATAGTACGTTGGGGCATGGTACGGTCTGAAGCAGCTGAAGTACTCCGTCTAGCGACCAAAGCAGCGCCTGCCTGGGGGTGGCTCGACCGGCTCAATCCCATAGGTGACGGGAGACGTGCACTCGGTGACCCGGAAAGGGCCGTGATGGGCGCAAACCAGGGTGTCAGGCAGAGAGGGCGGAACACTTGTAGGAGGTAGACGATGGAGCCAATGGCGAAAGTCGCCAAAGTCTCATGGAGATCTCTTTGGTGGATTTGGTTGTCACAGATGAATGAGCGTGCATGGTGACGGCACTCTACTGCATATTGTGCAATCTGAAGAAACCGGGCTGATTTCTGAGGCATTCGGGCCAATAGAAAAAAGATACCAACTGTGGTGAATGGTTCGCGGTTAAAATTAAAAATTGGGCAAAAAGACTGTCCTAGACAGCGTCCCGGCATTATATGTTTTTGTTACGAAAGGAACAAAGGCGTCCCAACTTAATTGGTGAAAATGAATGTACATCGCAAGCATGACTCCCAGTTGGCGGTGAGAACATTCTGCTGGACCACTGATCTCAGTTTGAGAGGAATTAGATGCGTTATCAACCTCGTGTAATGAACGAACGAGCTTTAGAAGGGTGTCGGATGAATGAACAAGTTCTTCGTCGGTCTGTATCTCGAGTGGTGCATGCACCATGATGGATGCGACAACGTCATGATCACCATTGAATGGGCAAACTGCTGTTGCTTTGCATCTCATAACATGGTCTGCGGTGATAGTTACCCAACGATTGCCAGAAACAGAAGAAGCAAGTGGTTCACGCTGATCAGAGAGAGAGAGAGAGCGAAATTTATTAGAAGGCCGAGACACGCTGATCAGTTTCAACACGGTGGAAACGGCATGCATGCAGGACAAGCTCAAAGCAGCGGCAGAGCAGACATATCTTCCGTCGTTGATACAATAGAAAGGACTATATTAAAAAAAAAACCGGCAGATCCCACGCACTGTGGGAATCGATGTAATGCGAAACAGCCAGAAAGAAGCAAATAATGCTGTACATAATATACACGTCGTGATTTACATGTTAGGACCTGTCATTTATGTTCTTCGTACAGTCACGTCACTCAATACGAATTTTGGTGTATATCAAGCTATCGAAACGGCCGCGAGCATGCTATGAGCGTGGCATGCCACTCATGTTGACATGGCATGTGATTTTTTCCACATTAGCACTTGTCACGAGGGCCACTCAGGTATAGTTCGCAGCAAGGCGCTAGCGCGTAGTTACGTCTGGTGGCCATCCATCGATGGGGACCTTGAGCGTATGGTGCAGTCATGTGCAGATTGCCAAGAAAAGAGCATTGCCCTTTGCAAATTACCGTTGAACCTGTGGTCCTGGCCCTCAACACCGTGGCAGCGCATACACATTGTTTTTGCCGGACCCTTTCAACAGTCAATGTTTCTCATAGTGGTCGATGCTCACTCGAAGTGGCCAGAAGTTTTCCTGATGCATTCGACAACTGTAGATGCCACGATTCAATGCTTACGAGATGTGTTCTCTCGTTTTGGGTTCCCTGATAGAGTTGTGTCTGATAACAGCCCACAGTTCACATCACAGGAGTTCAAGCACTTCCTAAGGGAGATGGGTTACCGGCACGTGCAAACACCCCCCTACAATCCCAGTGCCAATGTACTCGCGGAACGTTTCGTACAAACCCTGAAGAACGTGCTAAGGAAGGATGACGCGCGTCAACCAATGAAGGTAAAGCTCAACAAGTTCCTGGTCGCTTATCACAACTGCCACCCCGTGCTCGCACGAGGCACCAGCTAACTTGTTGTTGGGGCGACGTTTGCGCAGCCGCCTTGATGTGCTCATACCCGCCGTGGCCGAAATGATGGCTTACGAACAGTTCAGACAGATGGTGAACCGACAGTGTCGTGTGCGCGAAGTGAGTGTTGGTGACCATGTTCTTGCACGCAGTTACAGGGGAAAGCCCAAATGGATTCCAGCTGCGGTGACTGCTCAAAGCGGACCAGTGTCTTTCAGGGTACGAGCATTGACACCTTCAGGATGCTTCGAGTGGCGGCGCCACAAGAACCAGCTACTTCAAGGCATAGCAGGGCTTGCCGAAAACGCCGTGCAAGACGATGCTTTCTCCGTGTGGCCATAGAGCGGCACCGAACCGGAGCCGGCACCTTCATTGCCTGCAGCTAGTGTTTCATCTTCACCACCGACGTCGCTGAAGGACACTTCTCGAGGCGACCAGGATCGACGCTACCCACTACGGGATCATCAATCGTCTGATCAGTTTTGAAAGAGAACATGAACTATTAGCTTCGTGATAAAAGCAGATGAGGTGTTGTGTTCGCGATAGTGCACCTGATAACCGAACTATCGTTAGGGTGCATGTGCGCGCTAGTGTTTAAATGGTAACGCTCAGTGCGCTATCGTCTCATTCGTTATGTAACCGTCATCCCGTAAGCTTCGGGCAATAAACGCTGTTGCTCCCCGTTGGAACCCTGGCCGGTCAATCCCTGAACGATATACAACAGTTATCACGCGCCGAAAACCAGTTCATGAGCAGAGACAGATTACCTCAATGGTTGCTCCGACGAAGTCCAATTGTGCGGCACATAGTTCACCGAGGTTTCGCGACTCATCCGCTTTATCTTTGAAAAAAAGCTGCATCTATCTATCTATCTATCTATCTATCTATCTATCTATCTATCTATCTATCTATCTATCTATCTATCTATCTATCTATCTATCTATCTATCTATCTATCTATCTATCTATCTATCTATCTATCTATCTATCTATCTATCTATCTATCTATCTATCTATCTATCTATCTATCTATCTATCTATCTATCTATCTATCTATCTATCTATCTATCTATCTATCTATCTATCTATCTATCTATCTATCTATCTATCTATCTATCTATCTATCTATCTATCTATCTATCTATCTATCTATCTATCTATCTATCTATCTATCTATCTATCTATCTATCTATATGGAATAGAGTAGATGTGGTGCCACTAGATCTATTGGCAAGCCGTGAGCGTCAGAAATAGAGCTGGATTTCGTTAAGTTAATGATCGATGCACCAGCCCGTCAAATCACTGCTCTATTTTCTGTGAGTGCCTTAACAACAAAATCATCCTGAGATAAAAGTGGACGTTTTGTCTAACGGCCACTCCAAATGCCAAATTGAGCGTTACTTGATTATATTAAATTGATCAATGGACTTGGTTAATCTTCTCAAGTAGTATTTGTCTCAGCCTCTAGAAAGAAATGGTGATATGTAAATTTCACGGTAACTAGACAAGTTATACTAGTGATCTTCCTTTAAATATCTTAAAGCACTTTGGATAACAGCATTTTTTAGTAAACACGGTTGTACTGGGAAGTAAGCATAAATACCTGGAAAGATGTAAAATAATGTCCATCATATGTTTCACTGGTTCTATCAGTATTCCATTTATTTTAAATTGTGCACGATTTCTAAAACAAATAAATCTTTCGAGCATTTCAATATATCATTTGTAGGATTAAGCTGCATGCTGCTATCGTTGATATTTTTGCGCTTGATGCTTCTAGGTAAATTCCACGGGCCACTAAACAAGTAAAAACTAATTAAATACATATGTGACCGTCGAACACATGACGGGCACACAATTTATGATCAGTGCTTTAACAGACCGTGCCAAATGTGAGCGACTGAACAATTCCTTTACCATTTTGCACATATCATCGGTCTCGGCCTTTTCATATTGCTGTAAAACACAAAAACTATGCGCATTTTGTTTTTCGTAGGTAGGGATTATATTTTGTTCCGATATAACCTAGTCATCTGAGCTGCGCGAAGTTCAAACGTGTGCAAGAGATTATCATTCTTCTTATTGTCTTAATGTAAGTACACTAGTCATGCACGAGCTACTAAAATGGAGCATATATTAATTCCAAGCCCGCCCTCCATTCTGTGTTATCTGCCATATATCATGGTCCGCAGGCAATTAATGTTGCAAGTACTACAATTATACAATCAACTCAAAGATGCAGGTCGTAATATCACATTTCTCTGGCGATAAGGCCATTGCGGCATCATGAGCAACGAGCATGCTGAGGTTGCTGCTAAAATTTCACACAAAAGTGGCACGCAGGAAGCCATTTCCACCATCAAGAACGGACGCGGCAGTGAAGATTCGCGCGTTCGCGCCTGATAGCACTATCTACGTGGAATACTCTCGGTTTACGGCGTACTCGCTTCCCACTGTCTCCGACTCCGAATGCCCTCTCGACTACCCCGATCCGTGAAATCATTCTCTGCAATCTGTGGCTTGGTGTGCCATTTACGAACGCCTTTCCTTGCCGAATCGGAATTGGAGTCAGTGCTGCATGCGACCACTGCGGCAGTAAGGAAACCATTGAACACATCCTCTTTCATTGTCCTTGCTACAACTCCCAGAGACAGTCGCTCGCAGCAGCGGTAGCACGCCTCAACGACAAGCCGCTTTCCCAGCTGTCAATACTACGATTCCGGAACATTCGAGCATCCCGCCAGAAAGCATTGAAGGCGCTGCTGAAGGTCCTAGCAGGAACGAAACACCTTGTTGAACGACTCTGACACTCTCGTGTTTCTGCGTGTATATTTCTACCAATCTCTCAATACCTCATTCTCTCCTTACGTTAATGTTTCACTGTTTCTCCTGAGCGCTTCCCCAGTTCCGGTTATCCAGCGTGTCTTGCCGCATTTGATGTATCTCTTTCTCGTTCACCGCGCGCACTGTTCACTATGTCGTCTTAGAACTTGACACTTATCCGATACGGGCTGGACGCCACATCATAAATCACGATCATTATTTCTCACGGTGGCTCCATACACCTGCCTTAACTAACTTTCAATATTCCTATGAGGTGTTCTTGAAACGGCGGTCAGTTCAGCTGATGTAGCAATGAGCGCTTGTAAGGTGGACCTTATAAACAGTATTCTGGCTCTAGTTTATGAATTCTTCTAAGTGCGCAGCTCTTTAGGGGGGCCAGGCTGTCGTATGCTGTCGTCGTCACTTGGCGTAACGCAGGCAAAACCTCATATATTATAGCCATCTGAGCGTGCGCTCGCGCCAAAGAGGTCTTCTTCCTCTTGTTCTCCGAGCGCCTTGATGATGATAATAAGTGCGTAGCACTTTAAATAAAACAACATATATAAATTGAAAAAAAAACAGGAAGCAAGCGAGAAATAGAGAAAGAAATGGAAAAAAAATATGAAGAAAAATAGCAATAAATAAAAATAAAGAAAAAAAAACCTACAGAAAAAGAACTCGAAAAATACAAAGAGAAAGAAAGCGAGGGGAAAGAAAGAGAAAACCAAAGAAAAAGGAAGAAGGCTGCCCAGCTCCGACCTTCCTTCAGGCTTGGCAGCACTAGTGCGAAGTTGCCTTAATTTTTTTTACCCTTTGGCGTCCCACCGCTTCCATACATTCGCCGCAACCTCGAGTGTGGCGCATTGTCACAGAGAATAACGTGTTAAAGCAGCCCATAAACGCAATTTTGCAGTCCACGTCGTCGTCCACGTCACGTGGACGACGACGAAGTGTTCCTCTTGCCGAACGCTGCTCATTTCGTTTGTTATTATATTTGTGAATTTTCAAGATTTCCGGGGATCATCGCTCTCCTGCGGACATCGATGGATCCAGACCCCACGGTACGCAGTCCGGACTTGGCGTCGCCTTTGACGTCAACCTCAAGGAAGCGCAACAGCCGAGATGACGACACCACCAGCGACAGCACTGAACTGTACACGGCGGGTAGTGAAGACAGCGACGATGATTTCATCCCTGCAGTGAAGCGCAAAGCTAAAAGGAGAATGGTCGGCGCGTCTTCGCCAGCTAGCATCTCTACCGTGAAGGCTGCCTGCAGTCCCAAACGCCATACCATACTCTTTGTTCCTGTTGACTCTTCGGTCAACCTGAAGAACATAAACAGGCAAGTGATATCGGCCCAACTCGAGGCTATCGTGCCTAATGAGATACAAGATATTAGACTCAACCCACGGAAGAATATCTTGGCCATAGACGTTGAGCACCCGGCTGCGCTACATACCTTGCGAAATGTCACGGAGCTTGGAGACATCAGACTCAGTGCTTACATCCCGCAGGATAGAGACACGACGACGGGCGTCATCTATGACGTCGACGTTTCTATACCGAATGCAGACCTTCCTGTGCTGATCAAGCCAGCTACTGAGGCCACGGACATATTGCAAGTATGCCGGTTTGGCAACTCCCGTTGCATCAAGGTGACCTTCAGAGGCGATTGCATCCCATCATACGTGAAAGTTGGCCACTTTCGACACGTTGTCCGACCCTACATTCCAAGACCCCTGCAGTGCCGCAAGTGTCTGAAACTGGGTCATGTTAGTGGTGTGTGTAATAACAATCCAGCATGCCCACGTTGCGCCGAACCACACAAAGGAGAGACTTGCAAAGCAACTCTCCTAAAATGCAGCAACTGCAGTGGAAACCATGACACCTCGTCCAAAGATTGTCCAGTAATCAAGAAGGAGAGGAGCATTTTGAGGCAAATGGTGAAGGACGGATCCTCGCGAAAGGACGCGGTAACGGTTATTCAAAGACGGCGTTCCCGTCGACGGAGGTGCTCGAAGAAAAGAAAAAGCAGCCCCTGCCGAATGTGCGTACACTTACGCCGCCACCGCCACCACTGCCGCCGCCACGACCACAACTACCGCCCCCCGCCCCCCGCCGCCAGGCGGGATACGTCCAGAGGGGCAGAAAGACACTGAGGTGCAAAAGAGAGCATCCGATAATGATTGGCCTGCCTTACCGCGGGCACACGTGCCTACGGAACCATAGTATCGACAGTCTACAACGGCTACGTCAACAGCAGGCAGTCTGTCCGCCCAAGAGGTCCAGGTTTTTCTGTTTTGAAGTCGCTGATGAGTGTTATCCGCACTCTCCTGGCTAGTCTGCAGATACCTGCCGCTAAATGCGCACTGCAAGTCTTGGACACACTTGAACCAGTACTTGCCCGCCTGCAGTAACAAGATGGCTCATCATACAACACATCAGCCTTTCCGAGAACAAGTCAAGCGCGCTTCCATAATTCAATGGAACGCCAGAGGTCTGCAGACAAGAATGTCTGAATTTAGACAGTTCGTTTTTGAGAACAAGTTTCCCATCGTCGTCATTTGTGAACCACATTTGTCAAAAATAGCTCGACTGTCGAGCTATGAATCATTTGTTTCTTCATCATGCATTGAGCAAAGTCAAGTTGCTGTATACATCTGCAAAGAGCTCACGTATGTTCGCCAAAGAGTACAGCCTCACGATGGAAATCACTATGTGTGCCTACATGTCAAAAAGAAGAAATTGTCGTTTACACTGATAGGTGCATATATACCCCCGTCGCGTCGACTTGATCAACAGACACTAAATGATATATTTGCAACGACTCCAGCACCTTGGATATTGATGGGCGACTTTAACGCCCACCATCCCCTCTGGGGAAGCATCAGGACAAATCGAAGAGGCACGAGTCTTGTTGATCTTGCATCAGAGCATGGACTTCAGGTGCTAAACGATGGCAGCCCGACTTATCTCCGAGGAGCGACTTATAGTAGCTGCCTGGACTTGACATTAGTGTCGCATAGTATTGTCACGAAAGTTCAATGGTTCACAGATATCGAAACTCACGGCAGTGACCATATTCCCACGTACGTGACTGTAAGAGGTCTGGACGGTTCTCCTTCTCCTGGACACTCAAAATATATTGACTGGGAAGCGCATCAAATATCAGTGGAGGAAAAGTGCATGCACGAACCACCAGAATCAATTGAAGCAGTGATTCTTCATGCGATGGAGACTTCTACGAAGATGTGTTCGAAAGCATCGAGACGTACAGCACTCGACCAAGAGTTGGAGCAACTTCGAGCTATCCGCCGGCGTGCCGAAAGACGATATAGACGCACGAAATCCATTTATGACCTCAGAGAATCCAGACGCATTCAGAAGAAAATCCAACGTCGAATGCACAAACTTCAGGAGCAACGATGGAACGATGGAAGAGCTTCTGTGACTCGCTAGACCCCCGAAAGCCTTTGTCCCCCCGTATGGAGGACTCTTCAAGGCATCCACTCCCATCCCCACCAGCGTCATCCCTTCGCTGCGCTGGCACTACATCAACGTCGCTCACAGCTGGAGGTTTCTGGTGAATTTTGTGCCAAGATCGCTGGCGACACCTGTACACCGATCGACCTGTTGCCATATGACGTTCCGGTTGCACGAAATCAGCATATGGAAGTTCCATTCTCTATGGAGGAACTTCATGCAGCACTGAATACGTGCAGGCGATCATCGTCCCCAGGTCCAGATGGAGTGACCTATGGAGCCTTACGTCACCTGGGCCCGAAGGCACAAAGCTATCTCCTGGACATCTTCCACCAATCCTGGCATGACGGCGTAGTCCCTGACGAGTGGAAGTGCAACCGCCTGGTGCCTCTGTTGAAATCCGGAAAGTCTCCATTGGATCTGGCATCATACCGGCCCATCGCACTAGCAAGCTGCGTCGGCAAGGTCATGGAGAGGATGCTGTTGAACGCATGGAATGGTACCTAGAATATTATAACATCTATCCTGATGCTATGGCTGGCTTTCGACGGGGCCGGTCTTCAATCGATAGCGTCATTGACTTAGTGACATCCGTTCAGCAGCAGAAAGCTAAGAAGCGGCTGTCGGTAGCACTGTTCCTAGATGTGAAAGGTGCCTATGACAACGTGACCCATGAGGCCGTTCTCAATGCTCTCGAAGCAGCAGAACTTGGAGGCACCTCTTTCGATGGGTAAGAAGCTACCTCACGAAGAGATCCATGTTCGTCCTAACAGAAGATGGACCTACGAATAAACATTTCTCAAGTCGTGGGGTGCCACAGGGTGGCGTATTGAGCCCGACTCTTTTCAACCTAGTTCTGGTGGGGCTCACCGAAACGCTGCCACAGACGGCTAATACATCTCTCTACGCTGATGACATCTGCATCTGGGCGTCCGGCGTGACACGGCCTCAAGTGCGCGCAAGAATACAGAAGGCGGCAACATTGACATCTGCATACCTTCGCCAGCAAGGTTTGACTATCGCTACAGAAAAATGCGCAGCAGTGGCATTTACACGCAAACCGATGTCATTCTACCCAGTGTGCATCGAAGGACAATCAATTGCGTATAAGAACAGCCACAGATTCCTAGGTGTCATCGTGGATCGCGACCTAACCTGGAGTCCGCACGTATCACATCTGAAGAGAAAGCTCATTTGCATTGAGAATGTATTTAAGTTCGTTGCCGGAAAATCATGGGGCTCATCCGTGTGCTCAATGCTGCAGCTGTACACAGCCCTCTTTCTCGGATTTCTCCGGTACAGCCTTCCTGTACTATCCAACACGTGCAAGTCTAACATCCGTGCACTACAGAGCGTGCAAGCCCAAGCACTTCGGACATGTCTTGGCCTTCCAAGATGCTCATCGACAGTTGCAACTATCGCTATTGCACAAGAACAACCGGTCACAACTCATATCGTTGTCGAGACGCTGAGAGCGCACATTCGGCATTTATCACGGCTACCGTCACATCATTTAGCGTGTTTGCCAGCGCAGAGGCCCCATGCTTCGTTCTGCGGTGTTGTGACCAAACACCACGACATATTACCGCCTGGCTTCAAACCTGCGATGCGCCCGGCATCTGCGTTGTCGAGTCTCCATCAACCTGACGTGTGCTTATTGGTTCCTGGAATTGTTAAGAAGGCACGAATGTCACCACTAGCCCTGAAGCAGTTGTCTTTGCGTCTGATGGACGAAATGTACTTGAACCGCATGCATGTTTACACTGATGGCTCCACTAATTCCAACAGCTCTACTGGAGCAGTGGTTGTTCCATCTGATAACGTATTGTTGCGGTTCAAGTTTTCTCACATCACGACGTCGACAGCAGCGGAACTCGCAGCGCTTCAAGGTGCGGTCAAGTACATTCTACAGCAGCCACCTAATCAATGGGCCGTCTTTTGCGACTCGAGGTCAGCCTTACAAACACTACGCTTTGCTTTACGGCACGGATTACACGAACAGTTGGTGTATGAGATAAGGCACGACTATCACCAAGCGCTCGAAGGAGGACATATTATATTTCAGTGGTTGCCGAGTCATTGCGGAATTGTCGGCAATGACCGCGCGGATGAAGCTGCACGATCGGCGCATGACCAAGACCTTCGGACACCCATACCATTCCTGAGAACGGACGCCGCGCGGCGACTGCAATCACTTGCTCGCCGTATCACGCTTCTACAATGGAATACGCAGGGTTTTACCAACTCACGCCTATATTCGATTGACCCAAATTTGCAACTTCGTTTGCCATCCGAGCTCTCACGACGCGATGCAACCTTACTGTGTCGCATGTGGTTGGGCGTGGCATTCACGAATGCGTATTCGTGTCTCATTGGAATGGCCAGCAGTGCGGCATGCGACTTTTGCGCCTGCGAGGAGACGCTGGAGCACATTCTATGCCACTGCCCATCATACAAGGCTCAACGACGTGTATTGGAAGCCAAGCTCCGTCACCTGGATCCAAGACCACTGACCGAAAAGAAGATCCTGGGACCTTGGCCTACGGTTTCGCATATGCGCAAGGCCACGAAAGCACTCTTGTGCTTCTTGAGGACCACCGGACTTCACGAGCGCCTGTGAACGAACACCGCGAGTTCGTGTTGTGTAGTGTCAAGCTAACTGTACAGCCATCTCTTTCTCAATCTTCTTCTTTCTTCTCTATCCTTTCCTTTCTATTATTCCCTCTTTCCCCACCCCACGTGTAGGGTAGCCAACCGAGCCAAAGCTTGGTTAACCTCCCTGCCTTTCCTCTTCGTTTCTCTCTCTCTCTCTCACTAACTTCACTAAATTGGAAGACGCGGAACAATAGGGTAAGAAACTGTTAGCAACGCGAGGCACAATGGAAGCAGACATGTTAATTTAATAAGTAAAGTTCTAGGTCAGGTAATCATTGTTTGTTGGTTGATTAATTGAATTCGAGCACAGCGTATTCCATGCTAGCATCAAGGACTGGCCTCTTTCGTTTTTGAAAAGGCAATAAAATTGAAAGCGGAAGGCTCTTAGAATAAGAAGCTCCGGTTCAGGAATTGCAGCTGTTCACAATTCGTCAGCAGTGAGAATATCCTCCTCTTATAGTCACTGAAAACGTTGAGAGAGGAGAGAGTGAAATAGATAAAATGGAAAAGGCAGGGCGGTTAACCTGGTAGAAGAACCGATTTGCTAGCCCGCAGAGGCGCGGGGAAATAGGGATCCAAGAGAGAAAATATATATATATATATATATATATATATATATATATGTATATATATATATATATATATATATATATATATATATATATATATATATATATATATATATATATATATATATATATATATATATATATATATATATATATATATATATATATATATATATATATATATACGCATTGGCAAATGCGACACCCAACCATAACCTGCACAGTAGGGTAGCGTCACCTCGGCGAAGTCCTGGAGGAATTTGAATACTGAGAGAAGTGGTCATTGCTGTCTGATTATTAGCCCGACACGGTTGGCGCAGTTGTAAATGAAAGCAACAAAAAAAGCACCATGAATTGCCCAAACGAACGTATGAGACGGATAGGATATACCTTCGGCCCAACAGTGAGCTCTCAATGTGACGATTTCCAACATGTTAGAAGAGCTGAGGAATGCGTTCTTTCTGCATTTCGTTAGATGTAATTGATTACTGAATAGCAAATAAACTACGGCGAGCCTTACTGAGTTTCAGTTTCGCCGCAAGGGCGATAAAAAAAATGCGACTACGAAGAACTGAAATATTAAACGATATAAGGCTATAGCAGCCATCTCCTATAGGACCCGCTCTGGCGTAACTCTACAAATCGCTCGCCCCAGGGAATACGGTTGCTGCCGCGAGCGAAGTGGTTTTCCTGCTGTCCATCGCTACAACGCGAAGTTAGCTGCGAAAGCAAGCCACTTACAAGTGTACAGTCATCAGCAAGCTTAACACGAACACTCCGACGCGTGACCTGGACTAGTTTGACGGACCCCAGCCGCGATTCTCTGGGCGCTGTTGCCGAGATAATGCCTCGATATGCTTGATAGTACGTCGGCATGCATGGGTAACATCTCGGCAACAAAAGCCAAGGCTACGCGGCGCTAGCATCAATCAAAATGTTTCAGGACATGCTGCGGAGCGTTGGTGTTAAGTTTGCTGACGACTGTACGGCTCTGTCGAGAGAGTGCGCGCAATTGAGCCCGTTTGATCGAAGTTCACAATTTTCACGCAACTGACGCAGCCACCCCCTCGCTCTCACCCCCCCCCCCCCCCCCCATCCAAACCGGCACCTTTTCATGCTTCTTCACCCGACGGAGATGGCCGGTGCGTTTGTCACACTACTTAAGCCGCACCTGTCGGAAGCCTTCGCAAGTTTTCCTTCGCAAGCTTTCCTTTGCAAGTTATCGATATGGACTTTATAATGAATATGACGCCGACGGCAAGACACGCCTCCAATTCCCATATAATTGCTATCGCAATAAACATGACAATTACACAACAGCAATAATGCAGGAAATGTACTAAGCTATGTCTAATTTTGCGCAAGGTAATTCAAATATGGTTAAGTAGCGACGAGCAAATCTGGTCTTAACTAATTGAAAGTGGAATTTATAAGCGTTACCAATAAACCACTCAAAGAGAAAGCTGATGCCTTGAGCGAATTAGGGGGACGTATATTTCGTCTGCGAATTCCGTTGTTAATGTTTTCACAGAAAAAGAGAGAAAATATAGTGATCGAAATAATCAAATACCTCTACTAGATCTGTGAAGCAAGGTTTCTTCGCCGGCTTCGAAGTCTTCACTTCGCAACCAAAACTCATTTTTGATAGAATAAAAATACCAAGTAAAACGAACGAAACCATGTTTCTCGAAACGTATGAGAACAGCAGAAATGTTAAGAGATTCCGACAATGTGAGCGTAAGAGTGGTGGCGCGATATTATAGAAGAAAATGTTGATTCGATGTAGGTTTGGTGAATTCATTTTATTTTAGTTCGTTTTCAAGTGACTCAAACAGTCGCGCGCGCGGCGTTCTGCTCATTGTATGCGCTTGTTATTTCTTGAACGCAGTCCTGCCTCGAGCCCTTACATTCTTCTATTCAGCCATAAAAAGTTCTTGAACCATTTCTAGATATCCTTAATCATGAACTGGTATGTTTGCAAGCAACAGAACAGCTGCAGAACATGTTCACCTTTTCGATGTTTTGGAGGAATTCTTCGTGAATATGGTAACGGGGATCACAATGCCCAGAGAAATATTTTTTTTCTTGGTTATTCCATTTCCCAAGTGCAGATGCCCGTTATGATCGATGATATTGTGCAACCAAATATATTGTGTAAAATTGTGAAATACGATGAACTCGTGTTCACAGCCAAATATGAAATCTTAAATGCGTAAACATTTTTGTGCCGACTCATTGCGGAAATTTTCTGTTCGTCCCTCTGTCAGGTAATATATAGATCGCTGTAAACAGAAAGCTGACTTTGTCCCTTATGGACACAGCTAATAATGTAGATGTAGATCCTAAGCTTCTGGCTCACACCCACAATGGGTGATTGGCCAGGAATCGGGTAGCTTAAAAAAAAAAAGATAATGAAAAAAACTGGAAAATAGAGTAATTTCTCGTTTCGGGTAAAACTAAGATTTTTTTAAAAATTATTTTTGGTAAAGTACAAAAAGTTTGGTCGAATTGGTTCTTATCGAATAAGAAATAAATTAAGAATATAGAAAAAAATTTTAGAGTGTAGTTTGGTTAGCTGCGGAGCTTTGGAATCGTGGTTATTAGGTAAATCTCCTTGTTTGTTCAATAAAATCTTGCCAGGCCTCGCAAACTTTCCCGTTGCTGTGCCCAAGGGTCAGTGCACCTAGGGGTAGCGAGTTTGCCGTTGTTAAATTTTAACCCAATGATGCGCAACGGCGTTTCTAGAGCTATCTTTCTTAATGCGGAGTAATTTCAACAATAGGTCAGAAAGTGTTCTATCGTTTCGTCTTCACTAGAATAAGAACAAAGCGGGGAGAGTACCAAGCCGGCCATCTTCTTTTTCGTCTCAGCCTATGTGTTATTCCGACGCCACCTTCCTCCGAAACCTTTCTGCCCCTAATGTGGTTTTGGAATTGCCTCCGGGATAGGAGGCACCTCACCTGCTTTTACACTGCCTCCGTGATCGGCCCACCACTGACCAAGCTAAGACGCATGTGATGAGTCCATCCTGTCACGCGATACACCGACGCGGGACGCCGGTCAATTGTCGCATTTGATGAGGCATTCATTTACATGCGCGAGTGGGCAATGTCAAGGGTGATTTACGGTAAGAACGATCCCCAGTGCTTCGCCCACTCGTCATAATTCACTTCGTGCAAATGCCTGTTTTTTTTTTTTTTTTTTTTTTTTTTTTTTTTTTTTTTTTTTTTTTTGACGCTCCGGCTACTTCACTTCTACGCACCTCAGCGCACTCACTTCTGACCCTGCTGCCGATCAGCCACTATTATATCGGTGTTTCTCGAATCCGGACTATCCTGACTCTAAGTTAGCTGTCATCTTGTTCAAGCCGCCTCCCCCCCCCCCCCCTCTCTTCACACTACGCCGGCCCTTGCGGTACTCCAGGTAGTGTCTGCGGCCCGCTGGCTCAGGGGAGTTTGAGTCCCTGCTGTAGGCGATCAACTATTTCTGATATGGCAATCTGATCTTTTATCGACTAGTGTGACAACGTACCGCTTCACGTTGCCACATTCTATTGTTGACTGGATATGAGCGCATGTCCATCATTGTTTCCTCGAACAACTGAAGTGTTGCTTTGCTAAGCACATGGATGAAGGTCCATTTACCAGCATAAAGAGAGGAAACATTTAGGAGGGAGCATTGCACAATGCGTTGGGGAAATAAAGAAAAACAAGAAAGAAGCAAAGAAAGAAGGGAAGCAGAAAAAAAGAAAGAAAGAAAGAAAGAAAGAAAGAAAGAAAGAAAGAAAGAAAGAAAGAAAGAAAGAAAGGAAAGAAGGAAGGAAAGAAGGAAAGAAAGGAAGAAAGGTGATGTAATATGTCAGGAGTGAACGCCCACGCCAAGGTTCGATCCCCCATTGATCCCATAGGGTGCCCTCCTGTATTTCTTCAAGCTCGCGGCTAGATCCCAGTATCGGGATGCTCTTGTGACGTCACAGATGCCAGTCATTTTTCTTAATCCGGCCGCGTTGATTTAATGGCGCTTCTAGAAACGGGCTATGTTAAGTGTTTACCTCCCTTCGAACACAGTGTATTTCCTTTTATTTATAAAAATCGTGTAGGCCTCAGGGGATGGTCCGAACGATTAAGGCTTCCCCAGTCGTGCTCTATCATTTTGTGAGTGTTTAGGCTTCACAGTGTCTTCTCGCGACGAGAATGGTGTTCTTAGTGTTGTCAAAGAATGACTTGCTAATGCGGGATTCATGTTCTTTTCCCCTCTCTGTAGGATCTCTTTAATATAACCCCCGTATTCTAGAACCACCCTTCACTCAACTCTCCACCTTGACTTGAGAAAGCTGATAGGAGCGATGTCTCTAGGCGGAACGAGTCACTGCATATCAGCGATAATCTGCGGCAATTCTTGAGAAGCGCGGCGTCATTTTCAGTCGAGCAGCGGCGCTTTGTTCAGTTCAGTCAAGTGAAGGAAGAAATTGAAGTCGAGGCTTGTTTGAGAATACGGGGGGTTAGTCCTTCATTACAGTAAGCGCACTGTTTGGTTGTACAGTTTTGTTGCAGTGTATCTCAATTTACACTGCCAATTCAACATCCGTCCTTCAGGCGCTGACCAATGAAGATGTTGTGCTGAGAGGACGAGTTCACCCAGGCGGTCCGCACCCGCAGTCTGGTGTGTTTCAATTCAGAACGAATCACTACAGTGAAGACGAACGATGTACCAGTCAGTGGGTGAGTGCAATTTTCTCGCGTTGGTGTAAGCATGTGCACCGGATGCTTGCAGATACATTATCTGCATCATCACGAACCTGCGCAGGAGTGAACTGCGGACAAAGAAGGAAACAACGAGAAGCACTTGTTTTAAATGCGAATGCACTTCTTAGTCGGGCTATGTCAGGCATCCGGCGTTGTCCGGCGTTGTCCGCGGAGGAGGAGGATAGGTTGAGGAGGTGTGCGTGCCGGCAGGTGTTATTTCTCCGCTCTCACTCCCTCTCCCATAGCAACAGCTGCGGGCGCGCGCGATTATCCTCGCCCCTAGCAACCGGAGCAGGTGGTGCGGGCGGAGTAGCGGAGAGTGAGTGGAGAGGAGGAGCGCGCTCTGGTATGTGAGGGCGCTCGCATCGCGGAAGCTCGGCGGAGCTCCCGCGTGTGTGGAGAAAGTGTAGCAGAGGGTAGGTGCAGTGCTTCGCCGCTCCTTCTCTCGCCGTTCGCTCTCTCCTCCCTGCGCCCCCACTCTACCGTCCGCTCGCTCGCACGTATATATAAATGGAGTGAAGCGCGCGCGAAATGCATTCGCATTTCCTCACGATTCCTTTCGGGGAGGTGGGGGGCATTTTTGTGCCCTTCTTTGTCCGTTGTCCGCTCCTGCGCTGTTTGTTAAACATGCATTACCAACTAACCAAATCTCAAAGCTTGGTCGGTACCTTATATTTAAAAATTCGTAACTTAGCCTGTTGCTTAAAAGGACCCTGCAACACTTTTTGAGCACGTTCAGAATGCGCTGCCGATCGGTAGTCGAGGCTCTTGAGAACGCACTAGCCAAACATAATAGCGCAGCACGTGGCCTGGAACCTACAATGGATGCTCAAAGTGAGCTAAAAATCGTTTCCTCTTTTCTCTACAAATGATGCCATAAACCTAAATTAGCGCACCATAAATCCAAACTCCACGGCCATTGGCTAATTCTGAGTTGAGCTAATGGCTAATCGTGAACTGCACGGCCGTCGCGAAATACCGTCACATGCCCGTGCTGGCGCTCACAATCGCACTAAAAGGTGCGCCGTGCGTTCGAAAAAAAATTGACCGACGATTGTGGTGCTGCCTGAGCACCGCTTGGTGAGCGCAGCTTGTTGCTTTTTCAAAATTTCTGCGGCAGTCAATTCGTGAGGCAATAAGCTCTTTTAATGAATCCATTAGACGATTACTTGGGAAAGTGTTGCAGGGCCCCTCTATGTAAACAGCCGTAGAAAGCTAGCGACTAAAGTGTTGCACCAAGTACGCAAGATCACGTAACATTTTTTTTTCTTTTGCGGCCCATCGGGATGATATGCACAATGGTGTCGAATCGACCATTTTCATGAGAATCAGCGTGCATTGCGGCGTCATACCACAATATTACCAGCATAATTCCAATGGTGACTGCTGATGAACGGTGACGCAATTTTATAACTAGTTTTGTTCATCAAGAATTTTCTCTCGGGAATTTCTCGTTCGGTTAGAAGCGTACCGTTGTGCCCCACTGTCGTGAAATAGCGCCACACCCATATGTTCACAGGTCCCGGGCATGACTCCATATGCGCTGCCTCAGGCACCGTCCCCACGATGTAACATTGCCCAGAGAGCTGCCATTCAAGGCCTATATTCCCAGCAACAAGCCATTGGTCAGCCCACTTCGTCATCGGCGCACCGTTCACCAAGGCAGCCACATCGAGATCTGGATGTGAGCGCAGTGTTTTCACAATGATCAAAGAACCTAACACAGCCTATGCCTTAAAGGGGTACTGACATGGAAGTTTTCGGTTGTCGTTTTTTTTTTTTTCGTGAAATGAAAGGACAAGCACTCGAGAGCCTATAAAATGTATTGGTAAGCGTGAGTGCACAATGCAAACGTAACTACTGTGTTTTTTTAACCCTTTGCAGGTTCACTTATATTTCTGACATATGATATTATGAAAACCGGCTGTGTAATATACATATAAACCACTAAGAAGTAGTATAAAACAAATTTCATCAAACTCAAGCCCCTACTTTGCTGAAGAAAAGTAGGACACATATGTCCCACTGACTCTTGAAGGTCACATCATCTGGTATTAGGGATCAAGCGGCCGAAACGAGGGGTGCAAAGGAGCACTCAAGTTGTGCAGAGGAACGGTGTTCGCACCTTATTTATACAGCCGCGGAACAGCAACTGCACATTTGCCTGTAAAGGCTTCCTTAACCGCATACACCAAACCTTTTTTGTCCATTCTGTCGTCCTTTTTTTACCGCTGTCGAAATAGACGAGTACTGATATTGTCCGTGAACATGTGCCTACTTTTCAAGAGGCATATAAATAAAAAAAAACATTATTCCCGTGCACCCTTGCTAACAATTAGGCTAAGCGAAGAGCGTCGCAATTTGGCAAAGGATTGGGTTTCGATTAATTTATCATTCTGGTTACTGCGCAAAGTAGTACATGATACCTGGGAGCTGAAATCGCCTCTCTGGAAAACCAGAAAAAGAGAAAATTACCTGGCGTTTTGAGTGACAGGTTTTTTTTATCTGAACTAGAGGAGGAAAATTCAGAAGCTTCCGTAAAAAATAGAAGAAATTTCAACGGCATTGTGGCACTGCTGCCACGTCAGAAACTGCGGTATTCATAGATAGAAACTCGAGTATTCATAGACTTAGGTAAAATACCAGCCACTTGGCGTTGCGGTAATTGCGACTGGCGATGTGGGAGACAACTTTTTCAGCTGAAGAAAAAATGGGGCGTACGTGCCATGCTAACGCACATTGCGTTAAAGGCTAGTTTCGGTGCTAAGTGCACTCTGACGTCAGAACATGTTATGAGCTTCACGTCGTGTGCTCGCGCAAGATGCCCTGACGTTTCCGCGGCCGGTCCACTCCGTGGCTCCGTTGGTGAGGCAAAAAAAACACCATTCTGAATATTTTTGGTGACGCAAAAGCGGTCAGTTTAAATGTTTTGGTACCTGACGTCGTGCCAACTGGCCGTACTTGGTGCGTGAAGCCCCCAGAATATACACTGTAGCCCGACGTCACAATAGTATTGATGTCAGTAGGTGTTCCATTTCAAAATCGACTGCAATGTCAAAATAAAATATCTGGTTAGCGTCTACTGAGCTTCACACTGGCCCAGAGCCGTCTGCAAATACAGGATATTTGAATGGCAGAACAAACTTTCCAATCGAAAATTGCTTTATGTGCCCCTTTAAGACCTCACGCACCGATGTACTGAAGGTCTTACTTCGATTTTATTTGCAGGTTAAGCTAGAAAAACGTAATGCAGCCATTGGTACGTTCTTGGAACGTTTGAGTAATTTTCAGTTGTCGAAAGAGTTATAGACCAAATAAAACTAATCAATACTCAAGTTTACATCCGTGCTAATGACGTGGCACGCAGATAGAGTCTACCTGTCGCCGTAGGCTTATTTATCTTCGTAAGCGTGACAGCAGTTAATACGATAATCTCCTTACCCATTGACCGTAGTTTATGATAACAAAGTTTCTTGACCCCATCACGCTGATCTAGTGGTTATGGTGCACGACTGCTGACCCGAAGGTCCAGGGATCGAGTCCGGGCCGTGGCGGCCGCATTTTGATGGGGGGCGGAACGCTAGAAGCCCGAGTACTTAGGTTTAGGTGCAAGTTAAAGAACAAAATATGGTCGAAATTTCCGGAGCCCTCAAGTATGGCCTCTCTCAGAGTTGCCATTTACGCTTATAGTGAGCGAATTTGGGCTTCTTTTATTTTTTGTTTAGTCGCTTGTCGAACTTTCTCCCAGCAAATATGGCTATTTCATTGATTACCAGCTTCACAAATAGTTTGTCGATGATTTTGAGTAGTCAATTGTTGAAGTCAAACGTAGGTGGGCGAATCAACAAATAGCATTAATCATGCACTAGCAAACGCATTCAATCGAATGGAGACTACACTGGAGACAGTGTTAAAAAGTTATGTGTTTTTGTCCAAAGCTGCACAGATTTTCACTGTGCAAAATATTTAAATTGATTTTCTCAACTCTACTTCGTATTTGAAGGCCATTTTTATTATAATTAAAGGTATTTTCAAGAACGGGAAATTCCATTAAATTTTCGCTTCTTTTAGGCTTCTATCGTGATGATTATTTGCATGTTAGCACGTAGCATATGACAACTCTGGCGTCTGTAACAATAATATAGTAGTTATCGGGACGTAAAACCACGACAATTATTATTATACAATGTTTCTTGTCAAAGAAGATTTCCTATCTTTTTTGACCTGTGTAATTTGTGGACGTTGCAACGGTTGTTCAGTGGCAGATCAACGTGAATATTGTTAAGGCATTTAATGTTCGTGCTGGCCACACTGAATGTTGGCGTTTATCATGGACATAGAATTTTTCTTCTAAAGATGTATTCTGGCTTCGCAGGAGATCGGCACCGCGGCATTGGAAGACAACGACGCATGTGGGGGGATTTGTATTCGTAGGCAACCCCCAAGTACCTGCTGAAGCGCACGTCAGTGAGCCCGTAAGTGAACGCTTATGTATCTAAAGGATATAAGCATTGCGGCAGTGTAATTGCATAACTGGCAACACAGGCAGGAAAGCTGCTAGGCCAAACTAGGGAGGGGGGGATTGGATGTTGGTGGTGGAACTCTGTTTCAACGACAATGTCTGCTCGACTTCACCTCAGTAACATCTGCTGCCAGTCTAGTTGGCGTTGCATAGTTCATAGGTAAAGCTGCACATGCGTAACTACAGTGAAACCCCGGTGGTACGAACACAGCTCATACGAATTTCGGGGTGATACGAATTTTTCTTTGTTCCCGGCCAAGGCCCATTGGCCTGCAATGTAATGTAGTACGGTTGTTGCGAACCGATTTTCACCCCGCGACGTTTGATACGAACGAACGCTACCGCCTAGGTACGGAGAGGTGCTGTCAGCGCTGTCGCGGAAGAGGCGCCAAGCACGTGCGAGCGCGGGAACGCAAGCGCGGGCATGCACGCCGCACCGCCAAATCGTCAGAATCCCGGTGTAAGAAAAATACTTTTCTTACGGTCAGAATAAACCTTAAGAAAGGCGTCACGGCAACGCCTGTCACAAACTCCAAGATTGTGCGTGCGAATCTTTGACTCTAATGTGCCTTCGTGTGCCTGCGCGTTTAGATTACAGAGGGCATTGGTGCCATGATTCATTTTTCTAACGCGTTGACGCGGGATGCTGTCGTTGTACTGTGTTTACACGCGCCTGCCTCATGCATAGGACATCCTATGAAAGGTGGACGAGGACCGAAAGAAGGCGAGGACGGTTTTTAAGGAGTCAGGCCTCACAACGTCAACATGCGCGACTGTTGAGGTCGCACATGTGTGGGCACGGTCGTAAATCTCCCAAAAAACATCCCCAACTCATCCGAAATAACAAAATCATAACATAGGATCCTGGTTCTAAAATTTTGTGGCCTTGATCTATCGCGTCAAAGCGCTTCTTCCATTACTTTCGCCGCAGTACTCTGTTGTCATGCGAAAAAGCACACTAAAATTTGGAAGGGGCCATTGCTGTCGCGGGTCACAACGCACCTGGTTCATTAACCAAACACCCACGTACGGGCAGTATATTTACAAGTGCTCGTATGACTGCCGACATCTTAAAACTTCACTTACAGTCGTTCAGAGTACTTCCTGACATTGCTGCGGCCCTGAAAAACAATAAATGAAAATGTACGCCAGCTTGCTTTTGTCGCGTGCTAATTTTCCATGCTTTCTGGTGATACGAATTTCGGATGATACGAATATTTTTAGTGGTCCCGTGAGATTCGTATCACCGGGGTTCCACTGTATACACAAAGAAGACACAGGACAAAGTGCTGAACAGAGTGTGAAGACGCGACACTGTTTCCTGTGTGTTTTGTGTTTTGTTACGTTTGCGCTATTTTTTACGCATGAACTTCTGATCTCGCATTTTTTAGCCGTGAACGATGCCCGATTTTCGGCGAAAAATGTGGGTCTATAATGAGGAGAGTGAAGTCCAGCGGGGAGTACCGCTAAAGTATCTGACTTCAACAACAGTATTTACTTGCGCCCAGCCAGCACTTTCCTGCAAGGACTAGTTCTGGATCGTCTAGGCCTGGAATTTGCAATTAATTCTCAGTCAGCTAGAAATTGTTCCCTCTTCTCTCTAAAACTATGCCATAAAACCAAATGGCCACTTTGATTGGGGAGCCTCCGGCTCACCTTAATCATTTTCCTCAGGGCGTTTTAATAAAAGATCTTGTCACTCTCACCCAAATGACCGTGCCATTAACCCAATGTTCGCGGCCATTGTGCTCACTAACATCCCATCCATTCCGACTGAAGCAAGTTAGAACCATAGACTACTTAAGCGAAAGAATTCGCGACCGTGAACGCAATTTTGGCATGGATGGTGCGAAGTATGGTAATGCTAATAATGTTAGATTCTAGATGGTAATGCTAATAATGTTACCTGACAAATACGTGTTGTCTATTGGGTGCGTGCGGTGTATTTTACGTAAGGAGCGCCTAAAGCTGATATTCGCCCGTTTAACGCGCACCAACAATTTATTGAAGTTTGGCATGAACATCAATGAATCGGTGGATTGATCGCTTGTCCTGGTTTAATTTTTCTGTGTCTTGTTAATTTCTCTCTTGTGCTTGTAGACTTTTCTTGCTTTTTTGTGCAATGTGACGTCTATGTATGTCTATGTATGGAGAAATGAGGTCTGGAAAACACTTGGCGACGTACTGAAATAAATGGCTTCAATGTAGCTTACCTTCTCATATTCGGGCAGCCAATCGGCGAGTAAACACCACAGATTGACGGGCGGCCGCTGTCCTTTCTTCAGCAGAAGCCAGAGCCTACATCTTAGACTATGCCCTACGCACTCTGAAATACATCGGTGGTATTAAAGCGTAGCCTTTAGATTCATAGCACTATTCCATCACTTGTTTGTTGAAAGGCACCAGCAAACTGGATCGCAAGGTGACAGGACCGCAAGCACCAGACGTGCTTGCGGTCCGTGCAATAGGTGGATGACAAAAACCAAACTCTAGAAAAGCTTTGTGGGCTACGGCGCCCGTCTGCATCGACTTCCGGTTCGAGACAACAATCCGCCGTACCGGCATTCTTGCCAGTGCCGTCACTTTCTGCGTGTTCCACCTAGCGGTCGCGGTCCCCTTTTCTCACAAATTGCTTCATAATACCTTGGAGTGCTATGCAGCTTAGCTGAATATAACAAATCCTGTCACTATGAGATAATTATAATGGGTGCGAGCGGTCATTTCTTAATTCAAGCGGCATGCACCTAGCTCCGGACACATGCATATTGTTTTGCAGCAAAGGGTGTTTTCGCGCATGTTTTGTGACATACATATATTTGCTGCACATTATAGTGTCATTAAATATCCGTCCAATCTGTTTCCTTGTTGCGAAAGCTTAAAATTTATTTATTTACTTCTCTGTCGCAAAAATACCATCTCGGGTTCGTTATAGTGAATGGCAAGAGTGAAATACTTCTTACTCTAAAAGTGAACAACTCTCGCAATTTTTTCTGGATTTTCTTTTACACCTCTGAATCTTATTTACATGAGAGGTCGTTCCCTTGTGCACTCGAACATTATTTTTCAGTACATGAGACTCTGCGCACTCGACGTACATTTGTCTTTGAACCTTTATTAAAATGTATCAGCACTTCACGATTGCAACTCTCTGAAATACTAGACGCCATACCACGCAACTTGTTGCTTCAAAAGCAACGTCGATCGTTTTACGTGCTACGATACATATATCCCAGCGGTGTTTTGTTCCGTTGGCATTTTACGCGCTCAGCATTTTCAGCAAATTTAACAGAATGTAGGCAACGCAATACATGCAATGCACGTATACTTTATCGGTGTACTTGATAGGGCAGAGTACACGTACTTTTGTAGGACGTCCTTAAGTGGTTTGGGAACGTACGTATGTGGACGTTTTGGCACCATGTGCTCATATGTGCGATTTAGAGGGAGCCATCGTTTTTCCTGGAGAATACTAAATCAAACTAATTGGGCAAAATATTACTGTGTGTTTTAAAGCGTAACCGTATATCTACACTCGTATACTGCGCTCAAGACCCACCTCTCACCGTACCCCGTGTTTGCCCATTCACTCCTTGCTTCGTTCTGTCAAACGCGAAATATATTGAATCAATTCGAAAAAAGTATTGAAGAACACAGTCACTGGAAAACTGGTAACAAACGCGTCCCAGAGGAGCACATGTTTTCTCCCCGATTACATTGAACAGCACACACCTTGAAGCAGCGAAGTGCTAGGCCTCATGGGCGTCGGTAGGATTTAGTCTTGGGGGGGGGTGCAACCCTGTGTTGCATCGTGCCTGTGGGTGGGTGGAGCGCTGGTTAAGGGCAATTGTGGGTGCGGCTTGAGGGGGGGGAAAGTGCCCCTTTTGCACCCCCCCTGCCGACGCCCATGCTAGGCCTCGAACCGGAAGTACCCTAGCAGACGACGCGCCGTTTTGCTATCCACCTATGGCTTCCGGTGTTTGCGGTGCACAATAGCGTTGCCTTCAAGATTGACATACGTTACGCCGAGTGTCATCCGGGACTATACGCGTCATTTGTCCCCGTTCGGGTTACGGCAGACTTCCAAATCACACAGAGCTAAATGGAATAATTTATCTGCGATATACAAAACGAATGCAATTTTTCTGTGCCCCACCAAATGCGCCCTAAGTTTGCAAGCTTGCTGTTTGAAGCGTACGGTTTCCAATTCGATGCAAAGTTCACGCTTGATAATTTGGTGTCACGGCCTTTATAGCACAGAGAAGGACAAAGCTGTTTACTAACAGCCGCAGGGGATTAGCCCGTAGAATTTTTTTACGGACTCTAGATGAAAAGCTCTCCATAGGCCGCATACATTGGAATCTCCGACTACCATTGCCGCCATTACACTACTGTGCGAGCGTTATCAGCCCCTGAGACGCGTGCTAGACTTGACGGTAGTATTCACTTTTCTTCGCAGCTAATAAAAGTGGGCTCACCTCGTGTATAGTTGTAAGCATGTGTCAACAGAAAGTTCAGACGATGGCGTACTGCGACTCGCAACTTAGTCACAACACGCGCAGTCAGCCGCAATCTCAAGCTCAAGCGGACATGGTGTCGCCATCTAGAAAAAGCGCCTGAAAACGCTTCTTCCTGCGCCACGAGCACTGCGCACAGTAAATTACCTCAATAGCCTTGAATATTGCTCTGAAATATTCAATGTAAACACTAATCGCTGTCCATACATTTCTAATGCGTAGAAAGGCCCGTGTTTGATTATTGTTGTCCCTATTACTAGAGATAAATGACACTAACTTTAGCCTGTTGGAAAATAAATGCAAAGACAACTGTGATAATGGCAGCGTAATGCCGGTCTTTCTTATTGGGGTCTGCGCTATTTCGGCCCAGCTTTTTTTGTAGAATCTCTTCTAATTCTATCGATTAGCCGTAATTCTAGCTGACAGTAACATGAAAAAATTGAGCTCGGCCAGTCATCTGACGCATAACGCACTCAAAGGATGCCGTGTTAATACTTTAGCGTGTGCCCCAAGGAAACAATAACACACTTGAGGACTGCAGAGCTATGTCGTCGGGGTGACGAAATTTGAAAACTTGCAAAAATGAAGAAACTTGCTAACACTGTATGCGCGAAGGTAGATTGATGTGAGTATATATACTCCACCCCAAAAAATAGTTATGAAGCATAAGGAGAGTAAACTGCGGGAGTTGGATCCCCAGGACTGTTAACTATGATGGATTGTAAAACAGCCTGCTACTGAGGCTTAAGAAAATAAAATGCAGGATCTGCACTTTGCGTTTTATTCAACAATTGCCGTTACGTCGGCTCACATGCATAGCACGAAATTTTATTGCAGTAGCACTTAAATGAACTCCCTCGGCTGGTTTTTGCCGTTGCCGTAGCCGTCATGCTCCGTATGTGGTAGAAATCGATAACGTCGGCCGGCACATCTTGTGACCTAGGTGTGACTAACGTTAGGGACGAACGCGGCTCAAGCAGAAATGAAACGAGCCGGCAACATACGGCGCACGAAGCGCGCATACGATAACATCACCGTTCGTGCGAGGCCTACCGTCGATGGCTCCCCACGCAGATAGGAAACATCCCGCCCGTCTTTCGCCGAACAAAGGAGCATGACGATGCACCGGCGGCTGGTGGAGGGGGGAGGGAGGAACCGCGTCGCTTGAGCAGCAACTGTGAACTTCGATCAAAAGGGCGCCGTCATGAGCGCTACCTGGACGGACATCAGTAGATGGCTGTCATAGCCTTGCGTGTGCTGTGTTGTCGCCGCTTACTTCCCGTTGAGAAGACAGACAGCACGAAAACCGTCTCACACCCTGAAGCGGCCGTATTCCCTTACACCAGCGTTTTGAAGAGTTCGCTAGATGCGATCCAACATAGCTGCTAGCCTTACTTCGTACATCACTGAATTTGTTGCGATCGCATTCATTGCTTCACCCTTGAGGTGAAACTGCGATTCCTTTTCTTTCTTTTTTTCTTTTTTGCGGGAGGGATGAACGGTTAGATTTTATTCTAAGAAAATAAGAGATATGCTGCAGATATTGTGCTTACTTTTTTAAGAGTACCTGGACGGACATCAGTAGATGGCTGTCATAGCCTTGCGTGTGCTGTGTTGTCGCCGCTTACTTCCCGTTGAGAAGACAGACAGCACGAAAACCGTCTCACACCCTGAAGCGGCCGTATTCCCTTACACCAGCGTTTTGAAGAGTTCGCTAGATGCGATCCAACATAGCTGCTAGCCTTACTTCGTACATCACTGAATTTGTTGCGATCGCATTCATTGCTTCACCCTTGAGGTGAAACTGCGATTCCTTTTCTTTCTTTTTTTCTTTTTTTTTTTTGCGGGAGGGATGAACGGTTAGATGCTATTCTAAGAAAATAAGAGATATGCTGCAGATATTGTGCTTACTTTTTTAAGAGTACCCGACCGAGAACAAACTATTGCAGGATGGTCGTCACCGGAGCGACTCCGCAGAGTCAAACACGACCTCAGATACTGTACATCCTCCAGATGGGAAATGGCCACATTGCCTGCACCAAGGAGACTGGGGCATCACGCAGCCGAGAATGTGCCACAGCAAAGCGCTTTTACTGAGAAAAACAACGCGATCCGCAGTGATTTCAATGGACAAAAGCCAACAAGTGCTACCTTGGAGCAGACAACAGTGCCTCGAAACGATTCCGTACTACGCTGATGTAATCGATTACTACGACAAACCTGATGGCGCATACAGCGACTACTGTTGCATTGAACTGAGTCAATCTCCGCGGTACTCTGTACGGCGAGTCACGTTCTAGTCTAGGTCGACGCGATGAAGAGATAGTTAAGCCATTCAAATACATGACACAGGGTCCACTTTATGTGATTAAAGATTATTGAGGTATGGCTCTCTGCCGAATGAATTAGGAGAAATAACGGGGAGCACAATATGATGAAAAGTAGGCACCTATAGGAACAGAGGCAAGCGTTCAGTGATTAATGGAGTAGGACCCAGAGGAGCTCCTAAGCAATAAAGTGGGACAGTATGAAGTGTGAACCCCGAAAACTGATCTAGTTTTTTTCTTCTTTTTTTTTCAATTTTGAAAGCCTGCTTTAGGCATAAGAAACTGTGGTATAAAAAATAGACGTTAAAATTTCCTTGGTGTATAATGTCTAACAATGTGATAGAGATTCAGTTAAAGTGGATGAGCAGATTAGTTTTTGTCAGATCAGTTCAAATAACTTTATTGAGCCTGGATCTGGCCTGGATCTGGCCTGGAGCTGGCCTGGATCCCGCCTAGGCCTCAGCCAAGGGTTTTGGGCCTTTGGCGGCTTCGTCGGCTCTCTAGACGTGTCTACGTTTTTTTTTCCACCACTGCACGCCTTTTCAGTTGTCAATCGTCATTTGTGTTGTCCTCACTTCTCTTTTGTGTTCGTGTTTGCACGCCCCCGTGTTTTAACACGTATTGAGCCCCTCGCTACGTTCATTTCTCTATTGCCACTGCTGTTTCCCTGCTACACTTAGAAGCTGCGATCATTTTCTGTAAAGCTGATGCCCATATTCAGCTAAATTGTAGGCTCCTTGCTGCGAAAAATTGCACGATTCTCCGCCTTCTATTGACGGCCATTGTGTCTTGCTGCTAAGGACGAGGGCACGGGTTCGATACCCGGCCCCGGCAGCCGTATTTGGATGGGAACAAAATGAGGGGAAAAAATTCAACCAGCTCCGCTTCGCGGACACCGTTGAAACAGCTGGTGGTCCAACCTTCGTCAGGATAACGCATTTCTATGTTTTGCGAGTCTTTCAGATATGTTGTATCAGTGCTCTTTATTAAACTGTCTTTGCTAAGCTTTGAGGTGGCAGTGTAGATTTATTGCATCTTGACCATACCACTCTCATACACAGGTTTACAAAGAAGCCTTCGCTTAAGATGTTCGGATATGTTGTATCACTGCTCTTTATCAAACAATCTTTGTTAAGCTTTAAGGTGGTAGTGTAGCCACCATCTTTTATAGCCACGAAGTATCACGTGACAGTGGAGTGGCTATCCTAATGCGCATACCGTTTGTCGGGCTAACGGTTGCCTTCTTCCGTCCTAGTGGAAGTTGTGCATAGTGGGATTTAACCAATTTCTGTGGCATATACGTGTTTATGATGATGATAGTTTTCTAATAGGCCGCGCTGATTTCTGTGGCATGTACCCGTTTGCTGGGCTAACGGTTGCCTTCAGGTTTTAGTGAACCAGTGGTGGGCAGTGGGATTAACCCAATGTCTGCGGCGCACACCCACTTCTGATGCCCATAAAGCATTACCTCGGATCCCGGACATGAAAGGCTCGACGAAGAACAGCTTCACCATTAATAAGATTTTTCGTTCCTCTTTCACAGGAATCATTCATAACACGAAAGCGGAACGTGCCTTCATAGTAACAGTTAAGGTGATTTGTGGCGTTGAGAAATACAATTCGCGCTCTGCCTGTTGCTGTTTGGGTGACATGACAGGTTTATACGTGGATGTACTCATGTTGACACTCGCTGCCACTTCATAGCCTGGCATTTCAATCCGACTCCATAGTGTCCTTGGTAACGCGGTAACTTGCATCGCAATGAGATTCGTGAGTTCATCAAAATTAATCTTGCGCTTTCTACTGCGGCATGCACTATAACCATATCGCACGTGTGTGTGGGTTGGAGGGGGGAGTACGAGGAACCTCAGAATTTAATTTTTCTGTAAGGAATGCAAGCTTATGCGTACAGCCGTAGGAGATGTGAGAGGGAACCCTGAAATTATTTTTTAAACAGTGGCATAGTGGTTAAACTCAGTTGGCGAGCGCAAAAACATTCATGACACGAAACACGCAGGCGGGAAAGTGTCAACTGCAATTCAATACGTCACATTCATATAAGTAGTACATTACAAGTAATCACTGAATAAACACGAATTCGGTATTGCCTCTCATATTGCGTACGACTGTTTATTATTTATGGGCGCAGGATATTAAGCCGGAATATCTACCCTCATTCAGATTACATTGATTGTTTAAACAGCACTAGAGTGTCTTCCCTAAAATGAGAACTGGCACCCCCATTATTTGAAGAAAGGGAGCAAACCGGGCGGTGTATTTAGAGCTTTTACTTGCACTGATTCCTTGATAACCTTGATAATAGGTTCATTTCAAGACTGGTTCATCATGCGTGTACCGTAGGCGTAGCGTCGAGCGGGCTACTTAGGAATCTTGGGAAGGAAAACAAGAACAGGATCGTTACGTATTTACCGCCTCGAAATGTCACCAGGAAATGGTACGTTTCTGACACCGAGTCTTGCGTCAGGGTGACTTGCTTGGCGCGAAGCATTTTTCTAACGACCTGTCGTTTTTAGTAGAGCAGCATGCGACACCATTGCTTCTCATTCAAGCATATGCGGTCA
This sequence comes from Rhipicephalus appendiculatus, assembly GCA_030522465.1. Classification (NCBI taxonomy): domain Eukaryota; kingdom Metazoa; phylum Arthropoda; class Arachnida; order Ixodida; family Ixodidae; genus Rhipicephalus; species Rhipicephalus appendiculatus. The sequence continues at coordinate 1,370 of JALIZH010014278.1, read as the reverse complement.
TGCATTTACATCCGGTTCTAATCATTTTCATAAAAAGTCAGAAAATAGGAATCGATGGTTCTCGTTCAACTTGTTATATTGGATACACACGATACGGGAGCATGCATCAGTTAAGGTCCAATTAGCGGTCTGGATAGTTAATGGAAGTTCGATGGTTTAACTGAAAGATTGTGAGCAGCTGGTATTGTTGCGGCACCTGGCGGAGACTATCTCAAGCTCGCGCTTCTTTCTGCGTTGCCTCTGAGATCGCTACGGCAGCGCACCAGAGGCATTGTTAATCCGGGGAACACGCCAGGGCGCCCTAACACCGACGCGTGAGTGTCACTGCCAGACTCATAATTCAAGGAGTAGGGTCACCTCCAGGTTTTTTAGGGCGCTGCTCTTAGGCATACGTTCCTGTGTCGAGCGCCGTCGCCGTTGGTGGCGGCGTAACCGATAGAACTAACGAGGACGAAAGAGAGCGAACGCGGAGTCTGTCGACACGAGTCACTGGCCCTAACCAACGCCTCCTCTAGAAAGACTCGTCACTCGCTATCCCATCGTAGCCGTCCTGCCTTGAGATGTGGTCGCTTGCCGAGGGATGGCGCCACGTTCCCCCCCTATTGTTTTCAATGGGGCTGGGTTGGTGTGGCGTCGGGGGTGGTAGTGTGCTCATGCGCACATGTGTGTTGCAAGCAGCCACCGCAAGGATCGCCAGCTAACACCTCCATTAGAAACGAGGTAGGAGGGAAAGAGAAGGGCAGGGGGGTCTTTGGCTCACGTGACAGGCATTTTTCTAGAGGTGGCGTTACTTTAACCTAGCTTTCTTCGTCCTTCACACGCGCTAGCCCTTCGGTCTGAGATGGGGCGCATTCAGGCCTGGCACGTGCACTGCTACTCGCTTCGTTTGCGACGCCTGCAATGCACAGAGTGGTGTGCGTAACACTAGCGCTGGCAGTTTCTGGGGCAATATGTAACGAATGTTACATTGCTACAACTGCGGATAGCCGAAACTTCAAACATAGTCGGCGTTGCCCCACACCAAGCTACGCTCAGAGTTCGCATTAGGCAGTATTGTAATCGCCGGTGATTTTTTTTTTTACTTATCTCGCAACAAACAACCATCAAAAGCCTTGATTGGCATTTTTAGTTCTCTCCAGCAGTATGATAGTTTTCAGGCGCCACGCTCTTTTTGCTTTGTGGCGTCGCTTTCCAAGCCGTCCAACGCTGATAGCATGCATGGTTTCTTTATACCACTCTGTTCGCGTGAATAAGGGACTAGTCATTTTCATAATACACATCTGTGCTTTCGTATTTTCTTCTCCAGGTACATCGCGGTGTCAGGAAAGAAATCCGCCTGTTGACTGACAGTGCTGAACAAAGTGACAGAT